>PVKC010019052.1:0-19346 GCA_004027635.1 Crocidura indochinensis
AGAGACCATGAACAGACACATCTTTGAGGCTGGCCAACGGATAGTTAACAGCACATGCTAAACATGCTCATCATCACTCATTATTAGGTAAATACAAATTAAGGTGACAATGAGATAACATCTCACACCAGGGAAAATAGTACATGTGAGAAATACTGTGACCAATCTGTGTTGGCCAGAATACAGTGAAAAAGGAACTCTCATTTTACTGCTGGTAGAAATGTTGTCTGTTTCAACCCCTATAAAAAACAGCATGGAGAATTCTCAGTAAATTCATAATTGTGCTACCATATGGCCCAGATATTTTACTTTTAGGTCTCTATCCCCAGGACAGAAAAAAATTTATTCAAAAGGATCTGTGTCTGCCATTATTCATTGCAGCACTCAGTACAATTTTTAAGATTTGGAATCAACCTAGCTGTCTAATGACAGGTAAGTGGATCATGAAGATGAAGAGTTGAGAGGGTAGGAAGAAGTAATCAGGCATAAGAGGGAGATGTCATGGGGATTCAAATTCATTGGTGCTAACAGAACTAAATATCAAAACCATTGAGTCAATAATACTGAAACCATGAGACTTAAACCTGAATAACCAAATTTAAAAAGGTACTTGTCAATATAATGATCTCACTTATTAGTTGGATATAAAAAATAACGTGGTAATATTATCCAGAGTCAATAAAGACTAGGGCCAGCAGAAACAGTCTATGGTAATAAGTTTGCCACTAGAAGTGGAGGGCAGTTAGGCAGAGAAGAGCCCACTATGACAATGATAGTTGGGAATGATCATCACAAGAAGTGCGTTCTGAAAGGAGATAAAGTGATATGCATGATATCTCTCGGTAACAGTATTGTATTGGTTAAGGGTTGGGTATTGGACATTGTATGAGTCAAATTAAATTATGAAAAACTTTGTAACTGTGTATCTCATAGTGATTCTATTAAAATATTTGAAAAAATAAGTAAACAAGGTGACAAAGTGAAAAAATATCACTTGTCAAGTTATCATGATAGGGAGGGGGAAATCTGGGAGCATTGATGGTGTGAAGTTGATGCTGGTGGTGGGATCAGTGCTGAAACACTGTATGTTTAAAACTCAACTATTTGAATAATTTTGTAAATCATGATGCTTAATAACATTTCAAAATTTTAATAAAATAATTTTTATTTTATAGCTTACATTAGAATAAGTTTATTAAATATGTTTAAGGTACACATTATTTTTCCTTATCACCCATTTAAGAATCTTGCACCTTAATATTCATCATACTTAATCTATTTACTAAAATCTTTCATTTTATTTTGTCAATACCAGTTACCAATAAATAGAATTCATTATGAATTAATTAAAACTTTTCCCCATCAGTCCAAACCAGAACTGCCAAACTTAAAAAGGTATCAGTTTAAGGAGTTAGGATGGGAGTTCGAAGGGAAACTGGAAACATTGATAGAGGGAAGTTGACATTGGTGATAGACTGCTGTTCTAACATTGTATGCTAAAAATCAACTATGATTAACTATAAACTACAGTACCTCACTTTAAAAAAATTAGTTAAATTACAAAAATAAAACTGACTTTCCATAATTCAAAAAAACAAGTCAACAAAACATATGTAATACAATATTTACTATAATTAAACTTGGTCTCCAGCTGTTGGTAATGTGTTTTCTGGATTTTTTTGGGGGGGTCACACCCGGCAGTGCTCAGGGGTTACTCCTGGCTCCATGCTCAGAAATTGCTCCAGGCAGGCACGGGGGACCATATGGGGCACGGGATTCGAACCGATGACCTTTTGCATGAACGGCAAACGCCTTACCTCCATGCTATCTCCCGGGCCCCGTGTTTTCTGGCTTTAAATGAGTCTTACATTTAAATGTGTGTACACTTTTTAAATATGTATATACTTTTTATTCAATCAAACTTCTCACCAATCTCTAAGCTAAACAATCATACAGTTTATGTTTTATATAGCTTCTGTATTGTACCTCAATTTAGAAATTGAAGGAGACTTTTTGAGGGTGGTTTGGGTCAGACCTGGTGGACTCAGGGGTTACTGCCTCTGTGCTCAGAAATCGCCCCTGGCAGGCTCAGTGGACCACATGGGATGCCAGGATTCGAACCACCATGCCTTTTGTGTGCAAGGCAAACACTTTACTGCTGTCCTATTGCTTTCAACTCTGCAGTACATTTTTTAAATAAACATTACCGAACCTATTAGCACTTTCTTGGTGAACTAGATATAGAAAAGTGAGACAGGTATCTTGTGAAAGCAACATCTAGATTTGAAAAGCAGTATTCCAATACTGATTTCCTTATCCCCTAGCAAGAAGATCTTGTGTAAGTTATTCAATATGTATGATTTTGCTTAGTATTAAAATGAAGATGATGAAAATATCTGAAAATTGCCTTTATAGAGATATGTGTGAAAGTATTTTGTAAATGACAAATGTTGGTAGATGTATTATAATTTATGGCAAATAAAATTACATATTTTCAGGGGGCCAGAGTAGTGGTGCCAGCAGTAGGGCATATGCCTTGTACACACTAACCTAGAATGGAGCAGGGTTAGATCCCCCAGTGTCCCATATGGTCCCCCAAGCCAGAAACTATTTCTGAGCACAGAGCCAGGAGTTACTAGATGAGTCACATAGCTGAGTGTCACTGGGTGTGGCCAAAAAACAAACAAAATTTACATATTTTCAGATATATTTTAAAAAAGAAGATTCCAAGATTTTTTTTAATCTGTTATGTTTTTGAGTCACTACTGGCAGGGCTCAAAGTTTACAATTGGTTCTGCACTCAGAGATCACACCTAGCAGGGATCAAGAGACCATGTTGAGTGCTGAAAATCAAAATGAGGCCAGTCACATATAAGATAGCACCTGGTCCACTGTATTATCTCTCCAGACCCTAGAATTTTCTTAATTTAGTCTTCTAGTTTATTTCTCTAAGTAAATTCTGATTTGTGCTAATAAAGAAATAGAGAAGATATTTTTAATATTATTTTAGGCTATTAATAGAGCTCCTATATGGCCATCAATATTGCTCTTGGAACTATAGTATAGTCTATACTCAAAAGCACAATACATAAAAGCCCTCTGCACTCCTATGTTCATTACAACACTATTTTGTTTTTGTTTTTGTTTTTGGGCCACACCCGTTGATGCTCAGGAGTTACTCCTGGCTATGCACTCAGAAATTGTTCCTGGCTTGGGAAGACCATATGGAAAGCCGGGGGATCAAACCGAGGTCTGTCCTAGGCTATCGCTTGCAAGGCAGATCTGTCTTACCTCTAGCGACACCACTCCAGCCCTCATTACAGCACTATTAACAATAATCATAATCTGGAAACAAGGAAGTGCCTGAATGCACCTAATCTAGTCAATCAGGAACAACTTTTAACTGTGTATCTCATGATGATTCCATTTCAAAAATGATTTTAAAAATTTAAAAGAGAAAAAAGTTGGGGCCCAGGAGATAGCATGGAGGTAAGGCGTTTGCCTTTCATGCAAAAGGTCATCGGTTTGAATCCTGGTGCCCCATATGGTCCCCCGTGCCTGCCAGGAGCAATTTCTGAGCATGGAGCCAGGAGTAACCCCTGAGCACTGCCGGGTGTGACCCCCCCAAAAAAAAAGAGAGAGAAAAAAGTTATAGAAATATACTGTACTTTTGACAAATATTATATTTGCTCTATTTCCCAATGAAGCTATTCTCTCCAAGATTCATAGAATAAATTATATGTCTTTGTTTTATAGGGTCACTTATTTTTTATTTTGTATATGGAAATCAAAGATGCCATCAGAGAGAAAAAAGAGGATAATGTGTGATCTGTATATAGAATAGAAAAGTATTTTGCTATGTGTCTGTTAGGCATTGTTTTTAACTCAGTTTTATTCAATTTTTTTGTTCTTCCTCTGCTTCTCATCTCTGACTTGGCGTTACTTATATTCTATAGTAAGCATCTTGAAAGAATATTTCAAGGCATTGTAACAAAGGGATATTATGCTGAACAAATAGAAATAACCAACAACTTAGTTGAATCAGGATTCAATTTGTAATCCATTCTTACTTCTGAAGTATTAGCATTAAGAAATACCAATAGGCATAAAAACAGGTACCCTATGTCTGAGAATTTTTTTTTTTTTTTTGGTTTTTGGGTCACACTCAGCAGCGCTCAAGGGTTACTCCTGGCTCTACACTCAGAAATGGCTCCTGACAGGCTCCGGGGACCATATGGGATGCCGGGGTTGGAACCACAGTCCTGCATGCAAGGCAAATGCCCTACATCCATGCTATCTTTCCGGCCTCAAGTCTAAGAATTTTTGAAGGATCTTTATTGGCACCTTTATTCTCACTTCAATGCCACAAGTCCACCAACCAGAATGGAATTATCAGATGGCCAGAGATTCAAACTCATTTTGTTTTCACCTCTAACCCCCACGGAAGAATAGCATCTGCCTCATGATGAGTACTCAATTAAGACTTGTTGAAAGAGTCCTGGGGCCGGAGTGATAGCATGGAGATAAGGCATTTGCCTTTCATACAGAAGGGCATTGATTCGAATTCCGGCATCCCATATGGTCCCCCATGCTTGCCAGGAGCAATTTCTGAACATGGAGTCAGGAATAACTCCTGAGCCCTGCCAGGTGTGACCCATAAACCAGAAAAAAAAAGACTTGTTGACTTAATCATCCATTCCTACAAAATGTGAATGTTTTGTTTCCTCTGGGTCATAATATAATTACATCAATTTTTCCAAGCTACATGAAAATAGAAGACACACATACATTCATAGCTTATGAAAGGCAGAACAAAGTAAAATGTAGCTAATATCAAGCAAACCAGATTTCCATTTATCTTTTTACTTTTGCAGAAAAAGATAAAACTGTGGGTTGGAGAGATAACATGGAGGTAAGGTGTTGCCTTGCATGCAGAAGGATGATAGTTCGAATCCCAGCATCCCATATGGTTCCCTGTGCCTGCCAAGAGCAGGTTTCTGAACATAGAGTCAAGAGTAACCCCTGAGCGCTGCCGAATGAGACCCAAAAGCCAAAAAATAAATAAATAAATAAATAAATAAATAAATAAATAAAAGATAAAACTGATTCATTGTGAAATTCTCCATGCAAAACATTTGTCAAACCATGCAAAACACTCTAAATTTCACAAGTAAGATACTCCATCTTTCTTCCCTTAAATATGTTAGCTATTTAATGTTTTTATAATAAAGATCACTTCTTCATAAAACATAAAAATCATTCCTTCAAATCAACCAGGAATATAAATGCCCTTTATTTATATTTAAATTCCACATGAAGTGTCTGTTACACTTTACAGAAAAGATAGTAAAGAGTCCTTTATAAAAGATACACAAGAATGGGTAGAGCAGAAAATCACAATAAAAACATTCTAAGTTGGAAAGCAGATGGATGAACAGTAATCAATTTAACAGGATTGAAGCTTGAACTAGCAGCAGAGAACATGGAGAACCAGCAGCTCAATCTTCCCCACATAATTCTCAAAGGATTCAGAAACTGGCAGCCACCAGCACTTTTTGAATTGGAAAAGGGGGGCGAGGCCTAGAATAAAAATAACTGGGAAAAAGCATCCTCAGATGTAGTCCTTCTGCCAGAGACTGCACCGCCCAAGAACACAGAGTTGAGCTCTTCCTTCACCTTGGCATACTTTAACTTTATTCTCTGGGGAAAATATTCTGTGCAAAGCCTTTACACAGGAAATGCCACACATAGTTCAAAGAACAACCTTTGAATAAAAGAAAAAAAATGAATTTTGCATAACTTACTACTGAATGCTAAAACCCCCAACCTTCTAACACTGGCAACTTAGGTGCATGGACTCATCTCCAAGGGTAAAAAAAAAAAAGTCCAGTACTGAGATTCTATAAAATCTATAAAATCATGTGGTCTGAATCTGTGTGAATAACAGGTTAGATATACAAGTACTACTAACAAAGCCCATCTGTACTGAGTAGTTCCTGAATGATGCTATCAATAGCCAAATGGTCTTTGGAAGAAAAATGCTTACCCACCTCTGTTATCAGAAGCTTGCAGCTGCCTACCTTATACTCTCTTCTAGTCTTGTTTAGGGTTTGACCAAAGCTTATGTTGATATTCTTCCGGGACAATCAAAGGTGACGGAGCACTTCTAGAACCCCAAAACATATTTCCCATAGTAATGAGTGAATTATCCCAAAATTTGTTTGATCTGGTTTAAAACCTGTGTAGTAAAGGGTACCTGGACCCGAAGGCCTCCCACTTCCTGTAGTGATCCAGGGAAGGCAATGAAGACCCTAGATGAAAGGGTAAAATATGAGGAGCACGAGTCAAGGAGGTGAAAAGGGATTAACTGCCTCTCCTTGAGGGCTTGTAAACTTACTGGTTTCACCCCTGAATACAATCTCCAGTAAACACTAGGATCTGGTGGGGAAGATTGAACCAGGGTAGGATCGAAGAATCTGCTCTCCAAGTCCTACAGAATTCGGTTTTTCCTGGAAGATCATTTTTTCCTGATCAAGAGGAGCTCTATTTCTCTCTCCTCTGCAAAAGACATCTAACTGGTGAATGAAGTTAAAGTGATAATCCCATTCACTGGCCATATCACTCCACCTCCTAGTTCAAGCTGAGACCAGGTTGCATTAGAAAGAAATATTAACTGCCTCTTGAATGACTAAGGTAGAGTGTATTTCAATTCTGAAGGGTGTAATCCAAGGGGGCAGAGGTCAATGGGGTCCAGAGATCTAGTTTCCCAACTGTAAGAGAGTACAAGGGACAATAAAACAAGGACATCTGATCTGAAGAACATCCTCTTCCAAATTCAAACGATTTTTTGCATCTATAAAAATAATTGTCTTTTTCCACTTTAGAAAATGAATAATACTGCCTGCTTTACAAATATTAAATCAACTCTTTGTTCTTGTACTTTCTTATAGCATTTGGTTAAAAGTCAAGAGGTCAGTCTGCCCACAACCACCATCTTTCTGGCAGAAAAATAGCCTGTCTCCAAGGCTAAGTTCCAAAAGAAAATAATGGCCATTAGTTCTTCCCAGGTAGTCTAGTCCAGGCTGATACCTCTGTGACATTCTCAGGAAAGGATAGAGGGGGAGGTCATCCTACACTATCCAACAGAAACAGCCTCTCTCCACTTTATGGAACTGCCAAGCCACCAAGTTTGATTCAGATCTATAAGCCCTGGACCATGGAACCAAAAACAGCCACTTGATACCTCAAAAGGTTAGAGTGGTATCGGCCCAGGACTATTATATAAAGTCTGAGGAAAAATTCGCATAAGTAATCTACCAAGCTAAGGGAGCCTAAACAATAACACAGAAGGCTCTACTACCTACCACCAACCACAGCCCAATAAATCCTTAAACACTGACTTTAATAACACCATAGAGCGATACAACAATTATTTCAAATTGATCCTCACTGATCTAACTTTTGAGAATTCCAGATACCTTTGTGATTTAGCAAACTATGTGAAGTAAATTTGTGTCTGTATGGAGTTAGGCTATGATGGTAGGTGGGAAATTTGGGACATTGATGAAGTGTAGGTCACACTCGTGGTAGGATTAGTGCCTGAACATTTAGTGCCTGAAATAACTATACTATAAACAACTAATAAGATGCAGTGTTTTTTGTTTGTTTGGTTTGCTTTGGTTTGGTTTTGGTTTGTTTTGTTGAGCTCAGGGGTTACTCCTGGCTCTGTGCTCAAAAATTGTTCCTGGTATTCTCAGGGGAACATTTGGGATGCCGGGAATCGAACCCAGGTCCATCCTTGGTCAGCCCAATGCAAGGTGAAAACCCTACCACTGTGCTATCTCCCCTACCCCAAGTTAGAGTGTTACAATAAAAAAATTAATGAAAAATTCACTTAATATGACCTTTCTGAGTAAAAGACAAAAAATTAATGTAGGGACAAGAGAAATTGACCTTTCAGATTGATTCAGAGCATCACATGATTATCTGAGCACCTCTAGGGTGCTGCTCAGAGATCTCTAACATCATTGGGGGTAACCCAGGTAATTCCTGGTAGTTCTGGGCTCATTAGAGCAACACCATATCTTTCCCCAAACAAACAAACTAACATAGGATCTGACCATTCAGAAGCAATCACATTTTACTGGCTCAACTCTTTAAGTTCTTTGAGACTTTATTTCCTTGTTTTCAATAGAGCAATCTAATAATACCTAATTCACAAATTCCTGTGAATATACAATCTTACAGTCTGAGAGATATAGTACAAAGATTAAGGTGCTTGCTTGTCTTGCATATGGCTGCCCCTAGTTCAAATCCCAGCACTGCATAAGGTTTCCCTGAGCATTGCCAAGATTAATTCCTGAGCATAGTCATTCATAAGTTTTGAGTACCACCAGATGTAACTAACTGAATAAATTAAAGTAAGTAAATATAAGAAAGTAACTAAATAAAAGAAAAGTAGTCTGAAGCGTGCCTGACCAGATGAATTTGTAATATGTAGCAGTCATTCTAGTTGCAGCTTCTTTAGTATTGTGTGCTGTATGTAGTCAAATAGGAAATATACCCTGGTACATTAAATTAAATACGCATCTCACAAGTAAAATTACTGTATAAATCTAAATGAAAAATGCCTAGTTGTAGAAAAGGTTATACATGACAATTATTTTAAGTTGATGATTATTCACTCCTAAATGAATGCTCATTTAGGTCATCAGTTCGAATCCCGGCGTCCCATATGGTCCCCAGTGCCTGCCAGGAGTATTTCTGAGCATGGAGCCAGGAGAAACCCCTGTGCACTGCCGGGTGTGACCCAAAAATCACAAAAAAATTTTATCTTTAAAGTTTCGCATATATTTTTAGCATTTAGTAAAATTTAAACTTACTATAGAAGCCTGGATATTCAAGAGTATGTGTACAGTAAATAACTACCAACTAGAAGTACACTTAACAGGTTATCCTTTAGTATATATTTTCTTAAGTTTTATTTTAGTACAGAATTCCCTGATTAGAAGTTATAATAATTAAATCTAAAATTATCTAGTTTTTCTGGTGATGATTCAAATTTTGGAGTCAGAATACTCTGACCAGCCCAAAGTTATTATTTATTTTGCTTTGTAAACTCAGCACAAAATCGAATATTACTTGTTCAAGAGTTTTGTAGATGAAAGAACAAGAAATTTCTTAAGTTTAACATGTAGGAATATATACTTCTCTGGATAATTTTATCTACTTAAACATTAAAGAGAGGAAGTATGACTTCAAATAGGCCTAAATTTAAAATTATTATCTTCAATAATTTAAAATTATTGTCTTCTCATTTAAAGTTGGGTGGAATATACAGTGTCTTTTTGTCCTTATCCTTTTTTTTGTTTTGTTTTATATTTGTTTGTTTGTTTGTTTGTTTGGCCACACAGGCGGTGCTCAGGTGTTACACCTGGCTCTGCACTCATAAATTGCTCCTGGCAGGCTCTGGGGACCAAATGGGGTGCCTGGGATCCATCCATGTCCGTCTCAGGTTTCCATGTGCAAAGCAAATGCCATACTGCTGTGCTATCATTCTAGTCCCCTACATATTGTTTTTTACCTCTTCACTGATACTCGATAAAATGGACAACCTCATAATTCTCAAAAAGACTACCAGGATTACATGTTTCTTAGTGGTCAGTAGGCTTTATTTCAGAACTTAAATTAGTAAGTGTAGATAATTAACTATATATTTTTCAAAATTATATTCCCTAAAAACTACCAACAAAAGAATATAATGCAATTCCAAAAATTAATAAAAACAGTAACTGTCCTGCTTTTCATGTTCCAATTAGGACCTGGAAGAATATTTAACTAGAAAATTTTCTCAGTAATATCCCTTTGACAGTCAGATAAAAGTATCCCTTTATAGAACACATGCTATCAAAATTTTTATTCATATAACTTGTCAAAGATGACTGCACTTAAATAATAAAATGGGATCATCGTAAAATGGGACAAAATCATCGTAAAATCATCGTAAAATGGGACAAAAATAGTTCATGAGATTATTTGTTTATTATACAACTGGCATCTGTGCAGTGTAAGCAATTTTCTCTTAGCCTGTGTTTCATTACGTTCTCAGAAGCATCTAGCCTATTTAGAATCAGTGTGTAATAATAATAACAACAACAGAAATGAATTAAACAATCATCTTGCCATGAGATTAAAGGTCTAGAACCATTTCTATTTAGTAATATTCAAATGACAATTGTGATTGCACATGTTCACACTAAGAATCCTAATATTAGGTCACATTTGCACTTGGAAAATGTCTCTTTGATGACTGATTCCTCTTTGTTTAAAAGGAAGCTTGTTAATTTTAAAGCCAAAATGTCTTTCATGAGCCTCCCTCAGAGATTTGTGGGACCAATAGTTCCTACAAGTGTTCTCAGAAATCAGCAAGTATCCAAGGACTTTAAAGATTGTCAAGTGGTTAACATGCCTACCTTGGCAACCTACCAACCCCAGAAACACCAATCCCTATCAATTATCCATCATTTTTTATCACAGAATTAGTCATAGTCCCTGAGTACCATTACCATTGGGTGTGGCCCAGGAACCAAACGAACAAACAAACAGGAATTGCTATGATCAAATGACCCAAAGTATAACTACACTCAAGTTGGGACATTCATTCTAGAACATTGAAAAACCACTGTTCATCTATAGATTATAAACACTTTCTAAAATAGCTATGATTATTTCCCCGTCTATTCCTACAGAGATGCATTTATTTTTTCAGTGCTCTCAATTTATAACATAAAATGGTTCCAGTGGTGATTGCAAAGGACTGCTGTTTAGATTATTTCCCAAGGGTAAAAGAACCTACAGTGATAATTTGCTTTTTCTTTCCTTGCATTACTTTTCTCATTAACAGCATTTTTCCTGGAAAAAGTTGAAGTAGATGAGTTGACTATTTGTTCAGATTCTTTTAGCTTCCTACTAAGAGAAAAAAAAAACATTTTATTGGGAGACTTAAAGGTGTTTATTGCTTTAAACACTGTAGATGGTGAGAGTGGGATGTGAGTGTGGGGTCCATGAGGGGGAAATATCTTCAAGTAAACTGATTCTTAAAGGCAAGTGTGAGACTGTTTTGCTCTAAAAATAAGAGCTACTAAATTTCACAGCCAGAAATGTGGTCAATAAACAGTCAATGACATAAGAATTCTCCATTGCGTGTAGATTGTATTTTAACTCTTGCACTAGTACCACATTTTAGATTCACCAAAATGCCTGATTTCAAAAATTTACCATAAATAGAGAAGAGCATTTTATATTAGAGGAGATAAAAGGGTCATACTTTCACACAAACTAAGAGGTCAGCAAATCTGAAAAACAGCCAACTTCAGTTGTATAATGAAAACTGACCCTGGCTCTCTGAAAGCTCACTTGAAGGCTTCCAGCAAGATTTCATCACTGCAAGGGACTATGGTATTTATATGGGATGGGCTAGTTTAATAAGCTGTTTCACCAGCTTCTTAACTTTCACTGCAAATATTTCTCCAGAAGCCAAGCCCTCCAAATCCCGCTTATTTTGTGGGCTTGAAGTATTAATTATAGTTTAGACTCTACAAAAACAAGTAGAAAGAGCTGTAAGCTTCTTTGCCTGTGAGTTCCTAAATTGCTTGCCCATGTCTTTTCTTCTTATTGTGTTATATCCCAGGTCACAAGAAATTCAGCATTTCAAAGTCTATTATGAACCCTAATTCCTTAAAGAGCCAATTGTCTCATTTTACAATATGTGCTACTAACTCAAGTTTAAACATAAAAATTAAGGGAATTGGAATGGAATCAGTAAGTCAGCTGCATGAACTAAATTTGGTTCATATCTCAGTTTAATTTTGTTAAGGGTAACTTTTACATCGGACTATTTTTGTGACTATTGAAATTATTTTTATAAAATATCTCTTTTATTAGAAAATATTAAAAATGTCACCTGAAAAAAGTAATAAAAATATAAGCTTTATAATATACAAGTAGTTATAAGATTTCCATACTTTGTGACTGTTTTTATTATTTAACAAAACTTCTCCATCTCTATTGCCTACATGTTTTGTTGTATTTATATTAAACAAAAATTACATTGATATAAAACCATGAGCTAATAGTTAAGAATTTAAAATATATATTTATATATTATGATTATGTCCTTTGTTTCTTTGGGGTGCCATAACAAAGTGCCACTAGCTGAATGGCATTAGACAATAGTTCTAAAGACTGTAAGTCTGAAATTAATGTTACAGTAATGATGCCTGTATTCTTTAAGAAAAGGTTCTTTATTGTCACTTCCCACTTCCGGTATCACTAGGTATTCAAACTGTTATGGTAAGTAACAACTCAACTCTGATATCTACCTTGATCTTCACTGGCTTCACAAATTCATCCTGTATTTTATCTCTTCATCTTTTATTTCTTCATCTTATAAGGATAGCAATCTTGTGAATTAAGGGTCCAACATATGCTATCATGACTTTAAACATAGTCACATTGGTTACAATCCTATTTTGAAATAATATCCCATTTTTGAGCCTGAAAGAATATTAAATTTAAAGTTAACTTTCTCATCCCAGTGTGTGTTCCCTGAGTTGGTATTTCTAAATGCATGAACGTTTTCATTTTCTATAAAACAGTAAAATAAAAAGCTCTCACATTTTCAAAATACCTGATTTCCAAAAGTACATGTGTATGCTATTTGCCTTGCTCTCTCATCAGCCATTTCTTCCAGATAAAAGAATTTTGATGTTCCTATCATTTATTAAATTCTTGATTGCATCCAGTCATAAAACATCTATTAGGCACTTATTAATTTAACTGAATAAAATTTCTCTGGTGGTCATGAATATGTTTTATGTCCTCTAATTAAAGCTCTTTCTTTTGAGAGAGAGAGAAATTTCCTCACAGATTTTTATCTTTGTCGGTGGTTTATAAAGAATAAATATCTTTCTAAGAAGATCCTATGGTTTCTTTAATAACTTGAAGGGGCAAATGCCAAAGAACCTCATAGAAAGGGCTTGAAAATATCATTTTTAAAAGAGAAGTAGATATGGAGAATTCTTAGTCTTATAACAAAATGTGTTAGTAACAACCCTAAAATAGCACAGGGCACTATGAAGAGAAAGGCAAAGTAACATCCCATTGATTCTAAAGATTGAAATCAATGGTAACATATTATAATTTGTTAAAGTTTTGCATTACAACTTGACTTTATGAAACTAAGGTTCACAGCAACACAGAGAGAAAGATACACCATCTTCCACAAATATGCTTGGCATTCTCCATACCAATATCCCAAACCAGAGGGGGAATTTTGTCACAATACATGAACTCAATTCATTATGTTATAATCACATTGTGTTATAGTCTTCAGTGTTTACATTACAGTTTACTCTTGGTGTTACATGTTCTGTGAGTTTGGACAAATGTTTAAGAGCATGCATCCATAATTATGGTAAAATATAGAAAATTTTCTACCAGAAAAAATGTCTCTGTGCCCATCTGTGTTTATCTTCTGTCCTTTAGTCCCTAGAAATCATATACCTCCTTATAGTTTCCATAGTTTTGCATTTTATAGTTTGTCATTTAATTAAAATCACACATATAAAGCTTTTTCATACAGGTTAATTTTTACCCAGCAATATGCATTAAATTCCCTCCATGTCCATGCTGATTCATAGACTGATAGCTCAGTTCCTTTTGTAATTCATAATATTTCATTATTTAATCATTTTATAGTTTATCTATGAAGGAAATCTTGGTGACATCCACACTTTGGCAAATTATGATTAGAGCTGTTTTTCATATACAGTTATTTTTTACAGATTTTTAATACATTCAGGTAAATAACCACAAGTCAATTGCTAGATCACATAGGAAAAAAATTTATTTATTTTTGTAAGAAACTGACATACTGTCATTAAATAACCTTGACTTGCATTGCTGGAAAAAGGGTAATCCTGAATGAATATATTTCAGAATTTCACAAACATTAGCAGTTGTTTTCTGGAAATAATCAATTATGCTTTATATAAATGATAATATTCTATCTCTAGTGCTGTTTTTCTAAACAAAAAAAACTTTCTAGTGCCTATGTATTCTTACTGTGAATATATTGTTTTTGTAGTTCATATCTTTTGAAATGTCCCTGACATACATACCATGAAACATACATAGTACTTATAGCATTTTTCTGTTTGAAAATCTCTTTCACTGGGAAACAATTTTTTCAAAATGCATGGTCAAGGACTAGGGACACATCTCAGGGACACATTACCTTGGGGAATACATAAAATATGTCAAAGTACAAGGTCAGTGGCCACGATTACACTTTCCCACATGATATCCCTGACAGTTCCAAAAACAGAGCACTTTCAGAATGAGAGGCCAAAAAAGAGGCCACTTAACAGGGAGTTGGCACAAAGAACCTTGCACAGTGATTAAGGGATTTGACCATTCAAGAACCTATTCGCCATGCCTCTTTTTGTTTCACTTCTCAAAAAGGAAAGTGAATCCTCAGCTTCAAGGTATACAGATAATATTCTCTCTGATTTGGAGACATTAATGTAAGTTTTTCAAAGTTGGTATTATTAAGAAGAAACAGAAAAGCATAGTTTGTCAATAAACAGACGGCTAACAATAAAATTTTTCTAAAACAGAGGATAAGCTCTCTCTGTCTCTGCCTCTTTCTATCTGCCTCTCTGTCTCTTTATATCTGTCTCTGTCTCTCTGTATCTCTTTGTCTCTCTTTCCACCTCATTCTCTCTCTCCACACCAGATCAGAATGGAGACCTTTTCTTAAATAATGAAAAATAGTGCATTCTTGAGTTATTCTCAAAATCGCACTGATTCAGCTGCATCCAAAAAAATATGAAATAAACTATTTTGCAATAGCAATAAGGTTGCAAAAAGGAACACCAAAGCAACAAGAAGCTAGACTACTTAATCAAATTTTTTAATCTAAAAAATAACTAAATTTCTATTTACCTAGCCCATCATTCCCTTTCTTTGTCATGAAACTTCCTTCCACCATAATACTATTTACGTTATCAAAAAAAGACTCTTCTTCCTTTCCAATGAAAGGAATTTTGAAAACATGACCTCTTCCATTAACTCATGGCTTGGTTCCTGGCTATTAAGAAATATCCCTCAAAAGATGTCAATGACTCTAGGGCAGGAGAGATAACACAGTGGTAGGGTGTTTGCCTTGCAAGCCGCCCAGCCAGAATAGATGGTGGTTCAAATTCCTGCATCCCATAAGCCAGGAGCTATTTCTGAACACAGAGCCAGGAGTAACCCCTGAGTGCTGCTGGGTGTGACCCCACAAATAAAAAGTAAATGACATGCACGTCCTAAAACTTCTTCATGCAAAGTTTCACCTAATACTCATCTCTTTGCTTTAGAAGTTTCCTTTATTTTTATCATTCTGTCCTGTCACCAACTATTTTATTTCTAAAGATTTATCCTCTGTGTGTTTTGCTGATATATGGGTTTCTGGGGACATATTTTCTCATTCCTTCCATAGATAACTATAACGTGCCATTTCTTAGCTTGGACTAAGGTTGTACTTACTGTTCTAAACTTCTAACTTAGGTTCTACATTCCTCTACCCCCCCAAATTTTTGCTTCTATGTTAATAAGCTCAAGCTTTCATTTAATCAATTTAATTCAACCTTTCTTTTTATAAATGACATTTTAATATAGAAATTTGTCTTGCTTTGCTGTGGAAACACAGGCTTCTCCTGTATAGAAACACAAAAGCTGTAGGAACTCCAGCTTGGTCAAGGGTTGCAGAGCCCTCAGAAACAGAGGGATGAGTTCTCTCTCTCTCTCAAAGGAATATTTAACCTGAAAGGTGATTTTCTTCCTCCACTGAGGAAATACAGGCTCCAAGTACCCAGAAACACAAAAAACAGAGGAGCATAGCTGCTCCACTTTGGACAGTGACTGTACTTATCTCCAATTAATGTATACCAGCAAAACACATAGAAAAAAGAACAAACTGTAAAGAAACTATAGGAAAGCATTGCAAAACATCACAATGCTTAGAGAATTAAGAAGACTGATCTGAAGACCCAACAGTACCAGCCTCCTACAAAGCCTCTCTGAAAAAAAAAAAAAAACTTTAGAGAGGAAATTTGGAGACTATTCAAGGAACTCAAAGAATCCATGGAACAAACCAAACCACAAATAAGAAGCAAGAGGACATGAAAGTACAAATAGGAAAACTCCAAACTAAAATATCAGAGCTGAAAAAAAAAAAACAAAACTTGGTAGCCAAAATGAAAAGCTCACCGGAAAGCCTCACCAATGGAGTAACTGCTGCTGAAGACAGAATTAGTGAGCTGGAAGGTGAAATGAATAATAACTCCCTACAACAGAAATGTAGAAAAAGTTTTAAGACAAATGATCAGACTATGGGAAAATTCCTCAAAGTTTGAGAACAGATAAAAACATAGGTATGAAATAAACTCAATAAAAACAACATAAGAATAATTGAAGTACCAGAGGCCCTGAAAAAAGACCTCCATGAAAAATCAACAGACAAGGATATTAGAAAACCTCCAAAGAGCTAAAGGTACATGCAACCAAATACTACATACTCAAAGAGTACCAGTTAAAAAGATCCAGAGAAAAACACCCAAGGCACATTCTCCTCACAATGAAAAATCCCACAAATAGGGATGGAATACTGAAGGCAGCAAGATCATAAAGGGAAATTATGTATATAAGAGCCTCCTTAAGGTTCACTGCAAATTTGTTAAAAAGCAACTTTCAAGGCCTGAAGGCAGTGGTGGAATATAGTAACAAACTCAATGAAATTAATACTTTAGCATGAATACGTCACTGAGCAAGATTTACATTCAGATGTGAAGGAAATATGCACAGCTTTACAGATAGACAACAGCTAAGGAACTTTACAGACTCAAAACCAACATAAAAGGAACTTAAGGGTTTACTTTAAAAGGCAAGATGGTCCCAACAAACACACTAAACTTACAAAAACCTGACCTTAGATCCCATGGTAATCATTTATCTCGAGATCAATGGACTAAATGTTCCAGTTAAGAGACACAGAGTGGCAAAGTGGATCAAAATGTTGAATCTCACATTATTCTGTCTTGAAAAAACACATCTGAATAGTCAGAGTAAATATAGACTCAAAGTCAAAGGTTGGATAAAAGACATTCAAGCAAATACTCCCCTTTAAAATGTAGGAGTGGCCATACTTATATCAAATGGCAAAGACTTTAGACTTAAAAAGGTGATAAGGGACAGAAATGTACACTTCTTGATATTCAAGGGATATGTTCACCAAGAATAAATTACACTCATAAGCATATATGCATCCAAAGAGGGACCAACAGAATTGAAGAAAGACATCAATAACAATAGAATAACAGTAGGAGACTTCAACACTGCCATGTCATGCCTTGAAAGGTCAATATAGAGAGAGAGCTCTCCATACCCAGAGAACTGGATACACATTCGTTTCCAATGTACATTAATCACTGTCCAAGAAAGATTACATAATGGGCAATAAAACATACCTTCAGGGGCCAGAGCGGTAGCGCAAGCACTTGCTATACGCGCAATAACCTAGGAAGGACTGTGTTCTGATCCCCTGGTGTTCCATATGGTCACCTAAGCCAAGAGCAATTTCTGAGCGTATAGCCAGGAGTAACCCCTGAGCATCACCAAATGTGCCCCAGAAAACCAAGACCAAAACCAAAAACAACAACAACAACAAAAATCCCTTCATAAAATCAAAAGGATAGAAAATGTAAGAACTATCTTCTAAGATCATCATGCAATGAAATTAGAGGTGAATCACAAACAGACATAAGAAAAAAATCTGCAAAAAGTGAGAGCTTGACTTCTTCCTTTCCTATCTGGATTCCCTTGATATCTTTCTCTTGCCTAATCGCTATAGCGAGTACTTCCAGTGCTATGTTGAATAAGAGTGGTGAGAGAGGACAGCCTTGTCTTGTGCCAGAATTTAGAGGGAAGGCATTTAGTTTTTCTCCATTGAGGATAATATTTGCCATTGGCTTGTGGTAGATGGCCTTAAACTATATTGAGAAAGGTTCCTTCCATTCCCATCTTGCTGAGAGTTTTGATTAAGAATGGGTGTTGAACCTTGTCAAATGCTTTCTCTGCATCTATTGATATGATCATGTGATTTTTATTTTTCTTGTTGTTGATGTTGTGTATTATGTTGCTAGATTTACAAATGGTAAACCAGCCTTGCATTCCTGGGATGAAACCTACTTGATCATAGTGGATGGTCTTTTTAATGAGGCATTGTATTCTATTTGCCAGAATTTTGTTGAGGATCTTTGCATCTGCATTCATTAGCGATATTGGTCTGTAATTTTCTTTTTTCATTGAATCTCTGTCAGGTTTGGGTATCAAGGTTATGTTGGCTTCATAGAAGGTATTTGGAAGTATTTCCGTTTTTTCGATTTCATGAAAGAGTCTTGCCAGGATTGGTAGTAGTTCCTCCTGGAAAGTTTGAAAGATTTCGTTAGTGAATCCATCTAGGCCAGGGCTTTTGTTTTTGGGCAGACATTTGATTACCGTTTTAATTTCATCAATAGTGATGGGGGTGTTTAGATATGCTACATCTTCTTCCTTCAACTGTGGTAGATTGTAAGTGTCCAAGAATTTATCCATTTCTTCCAGGTTCTCATTTTTAGTGGCGTAGAGCTTCTCAAAGTAGTTTCTGATTACCCTTTGAATCTCTGCCATATCAGTAGTGATCTCTCCTTTTTCATTCCTGATACGAGTTATCAAGTTTTTCTCTCTCTCTTTGGTAGTTTTGCCAGTGGTCTGTCAATCTTGTTTATTTTTTCAAAGAACCAACTTCTGCTTTCCTTAATCTTTCGGATTGTTTTCTGGGTTTCCATTTCATTGATTTCTGCTCTCAGCTTTGTTATTTCCTTCTGCCTCCCTATTTTTGGGTCCTTTTGTTGAGCACTTTCTATTTCTATAAGCTGCGTCATTAAGCTACTCAGGTAAGCCACTTCTTCCTTCCTGATGTGTGCTTGCAAAGCTATAAATTTTCCTTTCAGTACTGATTTAGCTGTGTCCCACAAGTTCTGATAGTCCATGTCTTCATTTTCATTTGTTTCCAGAAATATTTTGATTTCCTTTTTGATTTCATCTCGGACACACTGGTTATTCAGGATGAGGTTGTTTAACTTCCAGGTGTTAGAGTTTTTCTTCTTTGTTCCTTTGGAATTCACAACTAATTTCAGAGCCTTGTGGTCAGCAAAGGTAGCCTGCAAAATTTCTATCCTCTTGATATTTTGAAGATATGTTTT
>PVKC010019053.1:0-19335 GCA_004027635.1 Crocidura indochinensis
TAGTAGTAGTAGTAGTAGTAGTAGTAGTAGTAGTAGTAGTAGTAGTAGTAGTAGTAAAGATGACCCTTTAAGAAGTATGTAGTTGGGTTTTTGTTGTTTGGTGATTGGTTGATTGGTTAGGTGGGTAGATGGATTTTGAGTCTCATTTTTTAGTGGTCAGGGCTGACTGCTGACTCTCTGCTCAGGAATCACTCCTGGTATGCTCAAAGGTTCATATATTTATTCAGAGATCCCAGAGATTTAAATAAAGTTGACCACATGCAAAGCAACTGCCTTAACCTCTTTACTATATGGTCCTTCAATATTTACAAAGGCATAGTTTTTTTATTTACTAAGAAATAAATTTAAGAAGAGTTATTCCATCCTGGATGTATGTTAAAAAACTTAGAAAATGTTAAATTTTGCAATATTGCTGAATGTGTTCACATCAATGTCAATTTGTATTAGAATATATGTGGGAATATAACATAATATTTTAGCTAATTACTAGGCGATTGGGATACCAAGCATGATTTTGACATCGTTTTTGGAGAAGTTTACCAAGTAACAAAGATGAATTCCCTTGCTACAATAAAATTAATCCAAACTGCATATTTTGCATCTCAATTGAAATTAATATGGGATCAATATATAAAATTAGAAGACATCTTATCCTTCTCTCATACTATACCCAATGTAAATGTTTTAATCTTGAGTTTTAAATGTTATCTTTGATCATGGGTCCAATTAAAGCCAAGAAAGTCATGATCTTTCTTTTATTTTTGATTTTTTGCTTCATCTTTCTCATATGAATATTCTTGGCAGAATATAATTGGTTCAAGAATATTAGTGAAGACAGTGACTGGAGTTCTTTCAGTTTTGTAGGAAAAGATGCTTTATTTTTAAAATACATATGAGGAAGCATTTATAGTGTCAGATAAAGTAAAAAATATGGGGAAAGGGAGTTAATATGGGAGTTAAAGTATCCTTTGCATTTCGCCAGGTCCAGTTCAATTCCTGGTACCAGGATGGAAATCCAGATTCAATCTCTAGTCCCTAAATCACTATTTAATATTTCTGTGGAGTCCTCTGGTACAGGCATGGTGAGGTCCCTAGTGCCCTAAAGCCTGAGTAATACCACATGCTTGAGTTTTCACATGAAAATGCTGGCCTGGTTGAGTGAAAATTGATAGAGGGATTTCCATATCCCTCAGCATTTTGTGGGATCCCCTCCACCAAAAACCCAACAGAACTTTGTGTTGTTTATTTCAGTTTTAGTTAAATATATTTTAATATAATTATACTTCCATATGTTAATTGAGATACACTCATGCCATAAATTGATGCTTAGCTGAAATTTGAATTTAATCAGATATTCTTTGGTCATATTTGTTAAATTTGATAATTCTAAGAATGGAATTAAAATTAATAAGATTTACATATACTCAAATCCTGAGGACAACAAAAATAAAAACTAATAGGTAAAAGAAAAATGCAGATAATACTTGATAATAAAATGAATTAGGATTTTAATTAACTAGAAAATAAAAATTATAAATAAGTTTTAAAATTTTTTTCTAATTTAATACTTATAATTTTCTGGTGAAAACAAGTATAGACTTCTACTTTATCTTCTTATTTTAGAATATTACATAACTCAGTAAAAAATAGTCCCTGTCTTTTTGGTAATAATAGAAACTTAAGAAGAATTTTCTGGAGTTGAACCTAAGAAATCTCTACAAGGATACTGCTTTGGTTCATTTGACAGTCATCACTCCTAGAAAGTGTCTTGTGCTAAATTCTTTGATGGTTTGCAGGACAGCAACAAGTAAGACTTTAGCCCCAAACAGATGCCTTCTCATAAGATAACATAAATCTATTTCATCACAGTTAGGTCAAAGAAGAAAAAAAATAACTAACACCAGTGTTGGATAGTTGCATAGGGATAAAATGAACTAAAATCTTTTCTCATTCATATACTTTTCCTGTAAGATTGAACAATTCTTAAATTCTTGTTTTTAAATTAGTTAACTGTTTTAATCTATTTTCTTATAGCCTTCAGTGGTTTCTAGTCAAATACAGCCCTTGGATGAAATCCATGCTGTCAATCTCTGTAATGTATTAAGCAGAAATCTATATTGTGGTTACTGCAAGATTTGTGGCAAGGACAGCACAATTTCTGAACATGTTCAGCAAATCTCTGCCTCTAGTTGGGGGCTGAATATATTGTAATCTTTAGTAAAAAAAACAAACAAACATATAACCTAAACTTTAGATATAAACTCAGTTTCTTACCTCTAAAATACACATAAGAATACAAAATAAATATGAGTATTATATATGAATAGGCATGTCTATTCCTCTTAGGTGATATATATTGGATGCATACATTGGCTAACTCGTATTGATTTCTTTCAGATACCATTTGGGGCAAGTGATTAGAAGTATAGCCATTAGTCACAAACTGTCAGACTAAATAATGCTTGACCGGATTCTATGATGAGGTTAGAGTGTGAGTTAGTATTTATCTGTGAAATGGGGATGAGAAGTGCTCCTCTGCTAATTCACAACAATTAATTCAGAGTGATAATCGATTCTTGTAAATGATAAATATAAGTGTAAGTACTTAGTAAGTGATGAGTTGTTTCCTTCATGTAATGTAGTGCTAGTAATTCAAATGTGAAAATGAGGAAACAAAAAATAAATGCAAAATTTTATTAGAATGATAAAAGCATTAGAATATTATGGCTTTAGATCAGGTATACAATCAAATACTTGATACAGACATGTAATATGTTTACATTAGTAATAATCTGACTTTGTGTGTTTTTATAATTTAAAACTTTAAAAAGCTTGTTTACTCACTGACAACTACTGTGATGGTGCTGGTGGGTGAGAGAGATAGAATGCCTGTGTTGAATACAGGCAAGGGGGTGTGGTTGGAAGGATATGGGGTAAATTGGTGGTGGGAATATTGCACTGGTGAAGGGGGGTGTTCTTTTTGTGACCAAAACCCAACTACAATCATGTTTGTAGTCACAGTGTTAAAATAAAAATAAAAGAAGAAAGGAAAATAAAACCTTGTTCACAAACACAATGTTGTTTAGAAATGAACAATCTCAAAATATTCTGACATATTTTTGTATATTGTCAGCCTTGTGAATTCATGTTGTAAATATATATACTAGATATATTTACATTTATATAGTATGTATATTATGGGTAGAAATGTGTCTGAGCTTTATATATTTTAGTATTATTTATTATTTATTATTTTTATTATTCATTATCAGAAATTTAAATGTCTAATAATAGACAATATAATTATCTATTCATTTTTATTATTCTGTTTTATTGTGATCATCAAAATAGAGGTGAACTTTATTTTAATACTTAAATCTAAAATTTAGTTTAAAATATATCTGCTTACTTAGCACAATATACAAAATGCAACAAGTGTCATGTAACAAGTAACTCATGTCATTATTAGTAGGTGGTGCACTGATATAAATAACAATACACTAACTAAAGTGTTGCTTTTGTACTTCAATTATGACAGAGTTGAAAGCATATGTCTTATTTCTATTGTAAAACAGTATAGGAACCTATATATACATATTTTTTGTATCAATTGAAACTTGTATTTCTAGTAATGAATGTTGGTCAGGATTAGGTTATTTTTTTACTTCATTGAAACCATTGTGATTTACAAAGTTCTTCATAGTTGGATTTCAGACATACAATGAATCAGGGCCAATCCTACCACCAATGTCGCCTAACTCCACCAATATTCCCCAAGCACATCCCATATCAACCCCTACTCCCCAACCTGACAATATAACAGGATTAGATTGTTGAAGTTTGAATCTTTTGATTCCAATATTGTTGCCTTTGGCTTGGCTATTTAGTTCTGTCCTTTTTGAACACTACCAATGAACCTGAGACCACTTTGACCCTTGTTCCATCCTTTCATATTTGTGTTTCTCCTCAGTTTCTTTCAATCTCCTCACTATACTCTAAGGATAAGAGTGTTCGAGACAAGTCCAACTTAGACCATTAAATGGGGACCTATATTTTTAACTTAATAGAACAACAGCAGGGTGTTTTGCATTCTGCCATATTCCAAGACTTATGGCCTGAAGACATCATGAGAGGAAAAAAGTATAGTTTTAAGTGGCTTTGACTTGTGAGAATACTTTTCTAAAGATTTATGAAAAGTCAAAAAATTGGGAAAAGTATATATTATATTAGAAAAAGCAACATCATTTATTGACCAATGTGTGTGTGTGGGAAGTGCTATTTCTACTTCATTCTCTTTTTGATGGCTTCTCTATTTTCCTATGCTATCTAATTTAAATACTATATGAACTAAAAGGGGAATCAATAAGTGGAATATTTGAATTATTTGTATGTTTTAAAAAAAGCTTGAGAATCAAGTGAAATATAGAAACTTCTTATATAATTCTAAAGGGCTGGACATTTTTAGAGCTAAGAATAGAATGGTCAACCAAGTAATTCAAATTGTGATTATCTATCTTGAATATAAAACAAAAATGTTCTCATATATTTGTATATATAAAAATAGAAATCTTAACTGATATATTTATTTTAAAACTACCTGCAATATGAGCCAAAGTACAAATTTGAAACCAATATCTGTACTCTATTATAATTGACATTTTAGATATTCTATCTGACATCTTAGCTAAATTTTTGATCATTGAAAATAAACCAATATAGAATCTGATATATGAGGCAGAAAATAAAACTAAGAGTAATTCATGGTATAAACAAAGCTGTTCTTAAATTCAAGTTGGTTTTAACTTAAAAACACATATGCATTAACATGTACCTAGACCAAGTTTTCTTGATTTTTTTCATTAAAATATTGGCATTTTAGTATATGAAAAAAGAATAAAAATGGAGCAATGATTTAAATAAGAATAAAAACCAGATAGTTAAATCTAGAAAGCATGAGGCTAAAGAGATAGAAAATATAGTGCTTGTCTTACTGGAGATTGATCCATCCTTGTTCTGATCCTTTGTACTAAATAAGCTAAAACAAACGAACAAGTAAAATGAATGAAATACATATAGTGGAAAGACACAGCCAACCCTTTTTCATTCTGGGCACACTAGGAGTGATTTCTGAGCACAGAAACTGAGTGTAAACCTTGAGTAGAGATGTATATGGCTTACTGCTTGACTCCCCCCCCCCAAAAAAAAAAACCCAACAACCTAGAAACGGGGGCGAATAATATTTCTCCATTTTTGACTGGAGCAGTACCTTAGCGATAGGGGGTTTGCCTTGCAAGTACCAACCTAAGATGGAACGCAGTTCGACCCCCCGGCATCCCATATGTTCTCCCTAAGACAGCAGTGATTTCTGAGCGCATATCTAGGAGTAACCTCTGAGTGTCACCAGGTGTGGCCCAGAAACCAAACCAAAACAAAAACAAAACAAAAAGATTTCTCCATCGGGGGAAAGAAGACTAAGAATACAGTATGCAAGTGATATAAAACTTTGTGACAAAATTTTATTCCCAATAGTTTTCCATGAGATAATAGCTATTACTGAGACAAGGGATGAGAAGAATGAAGGTACTTCTTTATTATTCTTATATAACTTATTAAATTATTGATAACATTAATCACAAATAATGGATATTGTACTTCATTAACTGTTTTCTCTCTTTATTTTCTATACAAGAATACAAGCTCTAAAGTGATTAGAGCTATCTTCCCAGTTAGAATATATTAAGAATAATTTGAGGATAACTAAACATGAGACGGTAAATTTGAAGAGATAAAAATCATATGAATCATGGTTTTCCAAACTATATAGATACAACAAGAAATTGAGAGATGTGGTGAGATTTAGTATACTATTTTAAAACTAATCAAAATAAATTATTAAAAATTTGGATTCGGTAATTTTTTAATGAAAGGTAAATATTCCAAAACTTTAGATTATATAATGCACTGGGAATAGTCTATTACTTTTGGGGTGAATAGCAGCCAAAAAAGGGACTCATTTAAAAATGAAATTTTTATCTCCATGTGTTACATTCAATAGCATATGTTTGAACCAACCAGCTGAATATATTAAAACAGTAGTTCAATATGTTGAGCTTTAGACAAAGTTTTAGAGTTTTGCTCTTGCAATTCGGGGTCACAGATGCTATGTTTCATACACTGCAATTTGCATTCAATTTTAAAGAGCTTAAGATATTAAGAGTGACCAAAGAACATTAGAGGACTAGAAATGAATTTGAAGGTAAACTAGAATCAAGTGTCTTCCATAGTTCTCAAAATTCAATGGTTTAAAAAATGTTTTGGGGGCCAAAGTGATAGCACAGCAGTAGGACATTTGCTTTGCACACAGTTGACCTGGATCTGACCTGGGTTTGATCCTTGGCATTCCATATGGTTTCCCCAGAAAGGCAGGATCTATTTCTGAGTGCTGAGCCAGGAGTAACCCCTGAGCACCGCCGGATGTAGTCCTAAAACAAACAAACAAAAAGTTTGAGGAGGTAAATAAGAGAGTAAGAGACATATATAGATGTTCTATTTCATAAATAAAATTCTTAAGACGGGGTGTTTGCATGTATTGAAATGGAAATAACAAAAGCTATTATTATCTATGAATCTTGAAAAGTACCAGTCCTTAACTAAATGTCAATCCTATCACTGTGTCCCTCAGACCTTCCCTCTAATTCTTAATTTAGCTAAATTAAAGCAGTCTTTTTGTACCACTTCATGAGGTATAGGGCATGCAATTCCAAGGTCAGGCAGTTCTTTACATACAGAGAGGAGTTCTGCTTCCAGAGTCATCTTGTTATTTTGAAAACATAGAGCTGGAGTTGAAGTGCTATTACTTTATGAGTGTTGTTAGATGACTGGTGTTTAGTTGCCTTATTTGGTTCTTTGAACCTGAGGAGGAAAGTTAATCAAATGACAAGGTAACAAATTTTAACTGGACAGAGCTCATGTTCTGTTGTGTGGGGATTAATTAACCTATGAAAATCACTGATGCTGGACAATATTAAGCAGGTAATTTAGGAACGCTCTCAAAGAGGACTGAACATTTATATGAATATAATTAACCAAGGTAGTTATAGAATCCAGAATGACAGCCTGTACATTCATAGACCTTGATTTCGAGAATAAGCTGCTTAACTTTTAAAGAAGATTCAATCCATATTGCCTACGCCTGCTGTAGAAACTAAGCACTTTATATATCAGAGTCTTTTACACAAAACAGTGTTAAGAATGACTAGGCATGGTATGCTCTGCTTATAAAAAATTTATTTTAACCATACATGATTATGATGTACTTTATAGACTACTCACTCTCAAAATTATGAAGTTCCTATTATACACATGTTAGCCATTTACTGGAAGATAAAAGATTAACTGAACTTAAATATTACAGAATTCTAAGCAAGCAAATACCATTGTCATGTGTATCCTTCTTAATTTGTATTACAAACTGGAAGGCTTGACATCCCAATTAAGCAGTACTTTTTCTGTCAACAACGTGTGCACGAATATTTCTTAAAGGTACTAAAAATGTTACTAGGGAATAATATCATAAAAAAAAGAATAGGCACTGATTCTCTTTTAAAAGGAAGAAGGTTGAAAAACTAAAAAATATTAAAAGTGCATTTTAATTGACGATATCTTGTTTTGTGGGGACAGGGTAAATGGCTATATTCATTCTGCTGACTGTATCTAAGTGGAAACACTAAAGATGTTATTGCCTGATCCAGCTGTTTAGGACAATTAGCCATGTGACAGCCAGACGGGAGATTAAGATGGCAACAGCCATTTCGGTGCAGACATATGGTTTGTCTTTGTTATATAAAGAAAAAGGAGGTAAAAAGACCAAAAGAACAACACTGGTAGAATATATTTAAATAATTCCTTCAGAGAAGCTTGTCGGATTAGCTGGAATCTGCATCACCTTCCATCAAAGATGAGAGTGTGACAAGCCCTGACTTCTTTAATATTGTTTCAAGATTGATTAATTGAGTATCTTAGTTAATTTGAATTTAAATGCAGAAAAAGTAATGATCCTTAATTTCAAAAGTTCTTGATAAATCACAACTCTCATTAGCTTTAAAATTAGGCTGAAGGTGAAAGTAATTCAAGAACTGCTAAATAAATATAGTTTATGGCATTCCCCACCTAAAAGTAAAAGTGAATTTCCACTCAAATATTATTAATTTCTTTTGAAATCTGACATATGCAAATATGTGTTTTAGTTTACTTTGGGTCTAAGTATTAATAAGGTACCTGAAGAGTAAGAATGAAAGGATGCATGAGATTACTTTCTCTCTTTTTTTTTTAATTCCAGCTAGTTTGGCTCTGACAGGTCTAGTATTGTGGCACTTTATTCTAAAACTTGTAGGATTTTTTATGTAGTTCGCCAAAGGAAAAAACTCTTTTAAGTTTCTGCTCCTAGTTCCAGAACACTTAAAGTGGGTGTGGAGAGCAGCAGCCCATTTCACCAGATATCGACAAGTCAGTAAATAAGTTTTCCATTCTGGAGTTCTGCCAAAAGCAGTCATTCTGCAGCTCCTGTTCTGACGAAGGAAAGTCACACAGAGCATTAGTCTCAGTCTTCGATTATTGTACATGGAGGGCAAAGAAAGTTAGATGAAGAGAGATGGCAGTCACCTTTCTGAAAAGTCGCTACTGAAGGTAGGGAAGGAGAAAAGAAAAAGTTAGAGAAGATTGTGTAACTTTGGTATCTGAGAGAATGTACACTTCAGTGTCCTCAAGTCACAGTCTCACAAGGCCATACATTTTAATCTTTTTAAGACCACATATTTTTTATTTGTTCTCCTTTCTCAATAAAAAAATAACATGTTTCTGTTCACTCTGCTTTTACACCTTTGTTACATAATCCTCTATCTCATTTATATCCTGATTCACATGCCTTCTGTGCACATCTGATTTCCCCTTCCAACCTGGCCCTCTACTTTTCTTAATTTATGTTTCCCTATATTTTACTTTACTATCTTAAATAATTCAGTCAGTCTTTTTTTCTTGGTCTGGGAGGGGTAAGCTTATAGATCATTTGATCTCCCCAAGTAAAAGGAACAATCTGATCGAATCCTATATCTAAAGCAGCTTCAGTTATCTTACAGCAATTAATATATATAATTGCAGCAATTATAATGCAAGGAGACATCATTTCACTGATAGTCTCATCAGACTCAGAAAAGTAAAAAGAAAAATATTCCTCTATCCTGATATTAACAGATATGTCATGTTTGAAATAATATCTTACCTCTGCTGAAATCAAGCTTTATAGAAGATGGATATGGATCATAAAATAAGTTTTTTTTTTCAGTACAATATAGAGTGAATGTAATTGTGCCTTGAGCCAAACAAGTATGGTAGAGAGATGGTTTTAGACAAGAAATAGGAAAATCAATTTAGGCATATTCATATGAAATATTAGCCAGGAAACCATTAGAACCACGGAGCCTCGGGGCTCCAGCTTTATGCAAAAAAGGAAGGTGATATCCCAAGGACATTAATTACATTATTCTAATTTGTATTATTAGTGACAATATATTAAAGTATAGACAGAGGGTTTTGTGGAAAATATGAAAGATGGCATATTCATTTTCCTCACATCTCATCATTTTATAAGAACTCACATCCAGCATTTACTCAGACACAGGCCCATGTCCCAATCTTCATTAAAGACAGATAGAGCAGCATGCCCTCAGGAACATTGCTTAGTAGATATTTGCATTTTGGCTTCACCACTCTGTTCCTGCAGAGCAGCTATTCCGCCAAGTTTAGAATATTGTCCCTGATGTTTGATGTCGCTTAAAAATCAAGGCTATCTATGTAAGCTGAGTTAGGAAGTCAAGGGGAATGTGACACTTAATTTTTGGTATTTTCATTACTTCTTGGCAAGAATTTTGATACATAATGAAATGAGTTAATTTTGAATGAGTACATGAAAAAAAAACTAAAATTCTTTGTTGGTGTAACTCCTTTTGGTAATTTACATAACTCTCAGATGGGCAAATGTCAAACAGGTTTTACATTAAAAAAATAAATCTCAGCTTTGTGATTCTTCCTTTAAATCAGTATAATAGAGCCATAAAAATAGAATAAGTGGTAAAGTGTTTACCTTGCATGTGTTACAAATTTCACTTCTATCTTCAATCACATATTGTCCCCTTAGTACCAAAGGAGTCGTACTGGATTTGAACTTAAAATACAAATATAGGTGACGCTAAGGGGTTACTCCTGGCTATGCGCTCAGAAGTCGCTCCTGGCAGGCAAGGGGGACCATATGGGAACCGGGGGATCGAACCGTGGTCCGTCCTAGGCAAGGCAGCAGGCACCTTACCTCCTGCGCCACCTCCCGGCTCACAAAATTCCTAAGAAAAGAGACTTCATTGTATTAAATATTTTCTAGAGACATAACTTAAAATTAGCCTGAATTTTAACTGAAATAATATGCATTCCTTTCTAATAATATATACCAAGTTTGGATACCTAGTATACTTCAAAGAGAATTTGTCACTATAAGAAGTCATAAAAATTGTATTAGTTACAGTCAGTAACTCTTTTTTTTCTTACCTGGAACAATTTTATTAAATTAACAAAAGTTAGAAAGGAGGTATATAGATAGTTAATACAAAGGTGAAAAGAGACAAGTTGAAAGAGGAAAAATAAAAGGAGAAACAAGGCTCTATACTATTACTATCTAAAAGAGAAAGGTCACACATATATGGAATGAGTATTGTGAAAAAATTTTAAACTATTTATATATTTTATTTATTAATTTATTTTATATATTAATTTATTATTTTTATATATTTGTAACTATTTATATATTTAAACTATTTATATATTTTATTTATCAATGTTTTATTTATTTTGGGCCACACCCAGAGGTGCTCAGGGTTTAATCCTGGTTCTGTGCTCAGAAATCACTCCTGAAAGGCTCAGAGGACGAGGGGACCATATGGGATGTTACTGATCAAACACAGTTCTGTACTAGTTCATCCGCATGCAAAGCAAATGCCTTACCACTGTGCTATTGCTCCATCCCCACTATTTATATATTCTAGATATTCTGAATGAGATCGAAAGGAATGAGGGGCTGAAAAGTACAGGGTTTGTAAAACTCGCCTTACATGTAACTAACCCCTAGTAAATCCCCATACCGCATTTATTATTCTAACAAAGGTCAAAAGTGATTCCTAAGTACCTAGCCAAGAGTAAGCACTTCCAAGTATGGCTCACAACCAAAAAAAAAAAAAATTCAAAAACAAACAATGCATTTATTCATATTAGATGATGGCTAAACAAGGAAAATAACTACACAAATAATGAAACATTAGTATACAAAGCACTCTTATACCAGATTAAATATGCTTCTTTTATTATTAATTTTATCATCGAAGGAAGTATTTTTTGTTTGTTTTTGTATTTGGGTTACACCCAGCAGCGCTCAGGGGTCACTCCTGTCTCCACACTCAGAAATTGCTCCTGGCAGGCTCGTGGGATCATATGGATGTCAGGATTCAAACCACCGTCTTTCTGCATGTAAGACAAATTCCTTACCTCCATGTATCTCTTTGGCCCTCAAAGCAAGTTTTTAACAATGATGATAGTCTTTATAATCATTCTTGTTTATTGGCAAGAAAACGAGAGATAAAAGTTATTGGATATGCTAAAGTCAATCATTGAAGAAAATGTTAGTTCCCACAAAATAACCTGGTGCCAGAGTCTTATTAGCAAGTACCACACAGCACAAAATCTTCCATTATATTTTTTAAAAAAAGCATACTAAGAGAACAGGACATAACAAGGACAAGTGGAAGGCTTTATGGTGCTCAAAGTTTGGTATGTATAGCAAAATCATGTTTCCAGACCTGAAATATATGCAGAAGCCTCCAGAAACCTCGCTGCCAAATGCAGAGTATGAGTTTGCTATGGCAATAACAAAATAGATAAATAATTGATTAGGCATAGCATACTGTGTGTATGCTAAGATCTATAGGGAATGAGCAGTCCAAGAAGCAGAGCCAGATGGTGAGCTGTAATGTGCCCATAATAATTGATGTCTTCATTAGATGACATATTCAAAAGAGTTTTAGGGTGTGCTCTTTTCAGCCATTGCCTAGAAAAGACAAATTTTACAGAGAAGGGCGATTGCAGAAAGGTGATGAAGCATTTGATTGCAAACAAATACATCCCCAAAGCCCTAATCTTCTTCATATGTCAGTATCTAAATATATAAGATATCAGGCACTTCTATCTACCCCTATCTCACTTGGTGTCCTAGATACAAATTACTTCCTTGTTTTTCTTGGAACACTATTTTCCATTATTTTCCCAAACTTCCATTTGTTCTTTTTGACCTGATATTGTTTTAGATTATATGTTCTAGCCAGATCTGTTCCTGGACACTTATATCCTGAACATCCTTTTACATTTTCTTTGCTACATTACTGTACTATTCACAATGATTCTACATTAAATTAGTAAAATATTAGTGGTAAATTTATGAACACTGAAAATTGTTAAACAAATGTCAAAGCTGAAATTTTTAGATTATATATGAATTAAAACTGCTGATATGAACATGAATATCCTTTAAATGTTGGTTAATGTTGAATATTTCAAAAAGATTGTACTTTTAAATATGCAGAACCTTATAAATATATATGTCTTTCCAAAGATTAAATGCTTTGACATAATTTTAATTATATTTTATTTGGCTATGTCAAAGAAAACACTTTTTAGAATATTTGTTTTTCACGAATATTATCAATTACAAATAATCATAAACTCAACTATTGTTCCTATTTACTGCCCCTACACACAACTCAGAAAAGTTTAAATACAGAGTTCAACTAAGAATATTGGTAATAACATATCATTTATGAAATTCCAAGAGCTAGAATATAGAGCTGATGCTGGATTTGATGGAATTTAGATAGTTATGTAAAAGTCTAATCTGCAAGAGAAATTTGCTATCTGTTAAAGATAAAATGAAAGACTTTAGATTGGCACTTAATGAATAAGAAGTCTTATTTCATATGAAACAAATACTAAAACACTCACCTAAGCATAGTTTCTTATACTCTTACTGAAACTCAGTTTCTTGTACCCAACAGTATATTTGGAGTTACATTCATAAAATATATATTTAGACATACAATGTACTCCACCCTTCACCCAAGAATGGTTCCCACAGCCAATGCCTGATGTTTCCCTCCCACCCATTCCACCTGCCTCTGGAATAGGTATTTTCCTCCTCTTGCACACACTCTCTCTTTCTCTTTTATCCTTTCAGATACTGTGGTTTGCACTATTGCTAATAAAGCCGGGAGATAGCATGGAGGTAAGGCATTTACCTTTCATGCAAAAGGTCATCGGTTCGAATCCCGGTGCCCCATATGGTCCCCCGTGCCTGCCAGGAGCAATTTCTGAGCATGGAGCCAGCAGTAACCCCTGAGCACTGCTGGGTGTGACCCAAAAACCAAAAACCAAAAAAAACCAAAAAAAAACAAAAAAACAAAAAAACAAAAAAAAAATAAACAGTAAATAGTGTGCATATCACTTTATCTCCATCCAATACCAGTTCTTTATTTTAAATAAAATTAAATGTGAATTTGATTTATACTTCTTCACTTGATATGTCCTAGAATGTTCTATATCCTTGTAAAACTGCATTAGCTTACTGATTATTTGACTCAAAAAGATTGAATAACAGTCTTAGATAGACAAAATCAGAGATTTAACTATATTGTATACCTTTTTATGACTCAAGTTATGATTAAATCTCAATGTTTTAATTTTATTTCCAGAGAGTTTATAAAATATCATATTTACTTACTTTTGGCCACACCCATGATGTTCAGGACTTCCTAATGATATGTACTCAAAGATCCCTCTTAATGGGGACAGGAGAATCATATGTAGTTCCTGATTCAAACCAGGGCCTTCAGGCAGTATGAAAGTCAAGTGCTTTGTCCACTATGCTATCTCTCTGGCCTTCTAAAAACACTTTTAGAGCAGTCAATATTTTCTGAGATATAGTATTTCAATCTATATTTTAATATTCTATTTCTGAATATTTCTCTTTCATATATATCTTAAAACTAGATTTGCCTGTGTTTGCTTCAGCATTATATATACTAATACTATATTTATCTCCTTGATTTTAACTCTCAGATAAGCCAAAACTATTTAGGTACAACTTACCATAATTGATGCCAAACTAACTATCTCTTAATTTTTTTCATTTGGCTTCTATTTGATATATTAATTTGTAGTTGGGGAACTATATCGTACCTTGTTGTTGTCTGGACTTAATTCCAGACTGGATCCTGCAGGGCTCAGGGGACTATATGGAAAGCATGCCTTGGATGAACCCAATAGTGCTGGATTAGGACTAGTTGGTTAGCAACACAAGTACCATACTTACAGTACTTTCTCTCCAATTCCAGCATTTCTACTTTTAGATTATAAACAAAGGTTAGGAAGTCCAGCTCAGGTAGAAAACTCACCACAAGGAGCTGTGAGTGTAGGTACAGTAGAAAAGGGTCTAGTAGGACAATGAAAACTGGAACTGATTAATCGAAAATAATTCAGAGCTGAAAATAGAGAAATTAACAGGCAAAACACCCCTCCATTAACATTAATGAAAGAGAGAGGGAAAGAGAGAGAGAGAGAGAGAGAGAGAGAGAGAGAGAGAGGCAATTCACCTGCCCTAGAGGAAGGAATGGGTGGGGTGGGAAGGAAACAGGACACATTAGTGAGAGTGATGGGAAGAATGTATAGGTGAAGGATGGTGTACATTGTATGACTTAAACCCAACAAAGAACAATTTTGTAACCACAGTGCTTAAATAAAGCAATAAAAATAAAATGCATATCTGTTCAGATATGCCCTCAAAGAAATTGTGATGAAAATAATTTGGGCCATAGATATAGTATAGTAAGTAGGTAAGATACTTGCCTTGTTCACAAGCAATGCAGATTCAAACCCAGCATCTCATCTGGTTACTCAGGTACAATCAAACTTTTCAATGAGTCTGAATGCCACATCAAATCCATAATTTTCAAAAAATAAAAAGGTCTTTAATTGTAAAGACCTTTGCTATACCTGAAACAAAATCTTTTTTCTCCATCCTCTTTGTTCCTCCATTCCTCATTGATTAGACATGAGACTTGTTGGTCAAAAGAGGAAGAAAAAAAACAGTGGTTTAAGATTGTTGAATTAAAGTTACGTGTATTCAGTCCTGGGGGCAGGTTTTGATAGCATGGAAGTAAGGCGTTTGCATTTCATGCAGAAGGATGGTGGTTCGAATCCCGGCATCCCATATGATCCCCTGAGCCTGTCAGGAGCGATTTCTAAGAGAGGAGCCAAGAGCCAGGAGTGACCCCTGAGCACTGCCAGTTGTGATCCAAAAACCATAAAAAAGGGGTATTCAGTCCTCTTTTGCTATGTTTTTAAGAATTGATCAGCCACCAGAGAGACACTACATGGGTAAAGCTCTCCTTGCATGATGTACTCAGGTTTGATCATGACACAGCATATGATACCCTACTGTGGAGTCAAGGGTAAACTATGAGCAGTCAGGTGTTATGTATAAAGAGTCAATTATCACCTATGTACGTCAATTTCCTCATTTGTAAAACTGTTTGATAATCGTCCCATGCAATCATTGTGAGGGTTCAAAGAATATCCGAAACACTTTAAAAACTTCCCTATATGTTCACATTCATTAAACAAATGCTTTTTTTAAAATAATGAACCTTGAATAGCTCATGAATAACAAACTCTGAACTTGATTTTCACTGGCTGAATGTATTCTACATTTTTCAATAGTTTTTGCAAGGAAAAAACAACTACACTGATCCAAAAAAGGGGAGAAGAGATGAATAGATATTTCCTCAAAGAAAAAAATTGATAGCCAAAAGGCACATAAAAAAGTTCCACATCATTAATCATCAAGGAGATATAAATCAAAAGAAAAACAAAAATCATCTCATACCACAGAGACTGGCGCACATCAAAAAAGAATAACAACCACTGCTGACATAGTTGCGGGGAGAAAGGAGGCAAAAAGAACCCTTATTCACTGATCATAGGAATGTTGACTAGTCTCCACTTTTAGAAGATAATTTGTATATTTCTCAAAAAACTATAATTTGTGTTTCTATATAATCAGGGAAACCCACTCATAGGAATTTATCTTAGGAGCCCAAAAATATTATATATAAAAACCTTCTCCATGCCTATAATCATTATAGCACTACTTACAATAACCAGAATTTGTAAATAACCCAAGTGCCAAGAACAAATAATTGGATAAAAAAAGATGGAATACTACATTATGGAATACTACACAGCTGTTACAAAAAATGAAGTCATGAAATTTGCTTATGCATGAATAGAAATTCTGTTTATTTTGCTGAGTAAAATGAGTCAGAAGGACATGGATAGAAAAAAATAATTGCACTTATTTGTGAGATATATAAAAGATAACATAGGTAGTAATATTCAGACACAATAGTTATATGAGAGCCAGGAGGATCAGTCCATAATAGAACGCTTGCCAGAAATAGTGGGGGAGTGCAGTTATGGCAGAAAAGGACTACTATGATAATGATAGTTGGAAATCATCACTCAAGACAGAACTAAGTCCTGAAAAGAGATAAAATGATATATATGGTACAGCTTTAGTAACAAAGTTGCAAATTATAGTGTCTAAAAAGACCCCCAAAATAGGGAGAGAGAGAGAGAGAAGAGAAGGGGATAGAGCAGGAGGAGGTGAAAGAGGAGGAGATGGAGGAGTAGGAGGAGAAAAAAGAGGAGGGAAAAAAAGGAAAAACAAACATCTGTCCCAGATGCAGGCAGGCGGGAAAGAGGAAAGAAATTGGGGACAGCGTAGGAAATATGCACTGGTAAAAGTTACTGTACACTGTATAAGTGAAACTCAATCTTGTAGCCACAGTCTTTAAATAAAGTAATTTTAAAAAAAGAAAAGATTGTATACTATCCTTAATGGTCTATGTAACAAATTTATTAAATAACTATTATGCTTTTACCAGAGAAAAGTATTGAACTAGTGGAGGTCTATTCTTCAGTCCCTAACACAGCCTTTGTCCAGGCATTCCTGGAGACTCTTTTCAGGGTCCTATAGGCCTGGAATTCAACTTCTTAATGAATTTTATGACTCCCTGATGGTTTTTTTGTGTCTAAAATGCCATAGTTAAATTGGGATAGTTAAATTTCAGATACTGTTTTTACAGATATGCATTACCAGGAACTTTCTGAAATCCAAATAGAAATGTTCAAAGACCAAACAAACTAAAAGAATAGCATTTTTAAGGGTCTGAATTTAGTTTTGCATACAATTCTTGAATGGACTTTGTGAGACAGGGTTACAAAAGGAGACTAAATATCTAGGTTAATAATATCAAAGTGTATTGCATACACTGTATGTAGTATATACAATGTATACTGTGTATTAGGCTTAGTCATAGTGTCTATTCATCATTCATAGCAAGAACACTGACCTATGGGTACTATGCTACTAGGGATGGTTCACAAAATGAGACACTGCTGGGAAGAACACCCCTAAAAACTAAAGATATTGGTTAAATTAAAGAAAAATACTTTATAGTATACCACAATTGAAACTATTTTAACATTAGAGTACTAATAATTTTAATTTACAACTTAATTGAGTTTGGAGTAAAATTATTTCCTGTCATCCCTGAAAGATTTCCATGGTAAATAACTTACCTAGAATGAATTTTGAGATCACTTTCCTATTGAAGTTATATGAAGAATAATATATTTACTAAAAAAAAGGCTTTTATTTTAGCTGATTAAAATTTAAGAGTCAAACAAGGGACTAATAACTGGATGCTGATGTACCTTTAACACAACAATGAGCATAAATCTGTAATTATGTTAAGTGAATAAGAAATGAATTCTGTAAATAATATAATTGGCTAAAATTTGAGGTCAAAGCAAATTCAAGAAAGTGTTGAACTGTGAAATTGTTGTAAGTCAAATATTTTAGTAGAATAGAAATATTTAATCTCATAAATATTTTTATAAATATGTAATACTTTGTGTGACAATGTTATATATAAATATTTACCTGTCAAAATACTTAACAGATAAATATTTATATGTTTAAATTGAAAAGGTCTTTTTACTCTATCAATATAAGAATATTAAATGAAGTTTTCATTATAAATGAAAAAATTAATGGAACCAATTAATGAGTCATTAGGAAACTATTGGAGAATCTTTAAAAAGATGCAAGTAGGCAAAGGGAGTGATTAGTAAGTTCAGAAGTTTGGAGAATAAAAGTCTAATGTCAATCATTAATAACTGGTATAATAATATCTATACAATATAAATCATAAATATAAATATAAATATATATAAATAAATATATAAATATAAATATAAAGCTTATTTAATCACATCTACATTTCCTCTAGGTGTGATAGAAATGCAAATGACAGAGGAAATGATTTTATCAAACTGCTATAAATTCTCTTTATCATTTATTCAAAGTAAATTTCAAGTAGAAATTGAAAGGGGAAATATATCTTTCACAGTGGAATTAAATTGCCCATCATTTGGTTTCTAATTTTTAAGTTAACTTATTTACATTTAAATATTAGAGTGGGTTCAAAAAGCAATAGAGACAAACTAGACACCGTTTGAAAGAAAGAGGGCCTGACATGTGACAGAGTTTAGTTAGTGGTGTTGTTATGATGACTTATCTGTCTGTGATTTATGTGATCCAGAGCAAACAATGCAGGGCAATAATAGTCCTTGATTTAGAGGTTTTCAAACTAAGTTGAAGAAAAAGAAGAAAAGAAAAATTAGCTATAGCAGAAAATGTATCAGTCAACTTCAGTTCTGAAATGCAAAGCTCATTGGCATTTATGCTTCTGGCTCTTTAGGAGTAGAAATAAAAATCTGTTTTTAAGAAAACAAAAACCCTTTAAACTGTATATAGAAGAGAGAGAGAGAGAGTTATTCGGTGCAGATGGTCAGAAAAAGGATCAAGGAAAAACAAGCAACTCCTCACAGCAAAGCAGTTCCACTACTTGTTCTTGGTCTTTCCTAGATCTGTAGAAAAAAAATCTAAAAACTTTACAGAGAGAATCACTAAGGAGATCAAAGCCCTGAAGACTTTGAGATAGTTTGCTCTCCATGGTGAAAAATAAACTCACCCGTAATTTTAAAAAAGACTATATAAAAATGACTCTTTAAAGAAGGCAATGAAAGAAACTGCTTACCTTTCAGAGGTGTTGATATAAGAATAAA
>PVKC010019054.1:0-19310 GCA_004027635.1 Crocidura indochinensis
GAACAATGGACAGGACATACCAGGGAAGCCCAGGCCTGGAAGCCTGGGCAAAGAGCAAAACCTAGCCAGCTAAAAATGCATCACCATTGTCATTTTCTTTAAAATAGGTATTGTTCTAGGTATATCTTGAAACAAACATGAAAATAGTTGAAGAGGAAATAAGCTGACATACACGAAATTCAGGTGAGATTGGGAGAGGATGTTTTTGGTTAAAAATTGAAGGAAGTATTGTTTCAGAATTGCTGCATTGTCTCTAAATGGTTTATTGAATGACTTATGTAACATCTCAAAAACTTATAAAAAGTTGTATGTGACTGGCACTTGGGGTTCACGGACCACTGAAGACTGTCGAACCTCTTGACCAAGGTAATTAAATCTCTATTGCTAATTACATTACCGACTGGTTATCTTTCCTTCAGATTGGCAGGGAGGGCACCCAGATTCTCAACTTACTATCCTGTCTTTTCTTCTTTCCTGGCTTTCTATACCTCTAATCCCTCTTCATGGAGCAGTCTGAATATCCCCTCAGGCATGGTTCCTCCAAACTAAAAGTTCTTAGAGTTGGAGGCCATAAAGACACCCATGAAAGGATGAGCTCCCATCCCTTTCCTCCTTCCCCTGCCCACCTAGAGCAGGTCTCCCCAGATAAAGACCTGTCCCCTGCAGAAGAAAAGCGCGCACAGTTGATAGGTACATATTGGTTGAAGCAAAACACTGTCCCAAATATTATTTGGCAGACTGCTCCTCTTTTACTCTTGTCTCAGGTTTCTCCGACTCTAACAAAACCATGAAATCTGTGACTTTTTACCTTGGTCTCTTTATTAAACCAATACCTAACCACCCAGGATGGAAAAGGTCAAGTAATCCAGGTGGGCTTTTACATATCAAAAGGAGAGATTTTAAGGAAAGAGGAAATCAGGGGAACTTCTTTGTTTGGGGTAATTAGTTGAGTGTCATTTTACAACTGATAAACTTCCACTAATGAAACCAAATTGAACTTGATACCAAGGTGTTCACTTATGGGAAACTTGTGCAAACTACCCAGAGAGTTTGATGTTTGGATCTAGGAGCCTTATATCAAGCCAATCAGATTTAGTACAGAAAAACCAATGTTCTGGACATTTTGAAAAATAAGTTGACTTATAATTTCAAAAGCTATAGAATATTAGTGTTTTGCTGTTAATTGAATAGCTACAATAGATGCAAAATGATCACAATTTGTCACAATTTTTTCAAATTTACATACATAATTGAAGTTCCTGAGGATGCTTCTTTCATAGTTTCTGCATGACAATAAAATAAATTTTAAAAAGAACGTTTATTTTAGTTTGGGGGCCACATTCATGTTTGTTCAGAGCTTACTCATGGCTCTGCACAAAGGGATCACACTTGGCTGTGCTCAGGAAACCATATAGTGTGCTGGATTTTGAACCCAGGTCAAACCTGCCCAGTGTACTATCGGCCCCAACCCTCTAACACAAAAATTTTAGAGACCTTCCCAGTGGTGCTTGGGTTGGCACTACAACTAAGATCATGTGGAGCCAGAAATTGAACTTAGGGTCTCCCACATGCAAAGCAAGCACCCTTTTGAACTATCTCCCTGGCAACCTACTTTCCACATTTCTAAAACTGATTCCTCTGAGGATATTAAATATTAATACCAAATAAGTTAACTTCAAAGTCTAGCATATATAAATATGTTTCTATGACACCTTTTACTTATTAATCTCTAAATTATTTTTAAAAAGTCATTCTTGACTTCTGGATGAAAACACAGATGTGATTAGGAACCACATATCAATAATACTGTTTTGAGTTCCCTTTCCTCCCCTGCTTCACTTGCTAATGTTTGTAAAACATTCCTCTAAATACCCTCTCATTTAAACAAGATGCTTAGAACATACCAAAACCAGATTTATAAATAATATTAAAGCTAATTATAATGGTTGACTGCTCAAATAAACTTATTATTATAGAAACTTTTATTATCAATGGAAGTTACATGCTTCTGTGACATGCATACCTGTGTAACCTACTTTAAAATACCCAGATATGTATGTGCTTTAATTTGAGGGGAAATATTTTTCCCCTATAACAAATTTAAAACTTGTATTTTAAAAAATAGTGTTTTCAAATTCAAAATATGTCCTTAACAATTTCTTATCAGTAGTGTTTCCTTTCTGTTTGCTTCATATAAAACAGTGCCTTTAAAATATTTGGAACTAGTTTGGAGAGATAATACCCTGGATAGAGCACTTGCCTTATACAAAGCTGACCCAAGTTTGAGCCCCAGCAGCATGTTTAATCACCCAAGCACCACCAAGAGTGATTCCTGAGTGCAGAATCTAGAATAAACCCTGAGCACTCCAGGTAAGGCTCAAAAAGCAAAAACAAATAACAACAACAAGATGATAATTCCATTAAATAATAATAATAATAATAAAACCCTTAGAACTTGAAAATTCAAATTTTTGACCCAGACAGAGTAATACAAATAAAAGTTTGTCTAGGGTGTATGTTAACAGTGTTAGTTCAATTTTTTCTGGAATGAGTTTGGGAGTAAGTAATATGTTAACTTAAGAAAATACCTTAAGAGAGTTTTCTGATCTTATACAGTTTTAAAGAATGGGATATTTTATGGGAAATAGTCTGAAACATTTTCTTTCAGAAAAATGTACCTGCCTGGGCAAAGACTGAGTAAGCAGGAATTGTCCCATCAAGTCATTACTAAGTAAGCACCAATTAGTGCTCATGGAACAAGAAAGGAAACAAAGAAAGGACTCTAATGGTGCTGAAGGGGCAGTAACTTTGTGCCTGAAAGCCATAAAAGTAATACCAATACAAGCCATAGTAAGATGAAGACAAATAAGGAAAGGTCATTCATAAAAACTATTCAACTTATGTCCACCTGGCATTGTTTTGTAGCTTGCTGAGCGCTGCTGTTGTAATGATTCCAGGCCACATTTTGATGATTCAGACTTCTTTCCACCTTTGTTCCCAGAGCAGTGATGACCAGTTAGCTTGGGGATGAATAGGGGTGTGCAGCCAATGGCCCCACTTACACAGAGGCAACTGAACAGGGGATTGGGCTGAAACACTTGGCCATTATGATAATGTACCTTGTTGAACTCACATCCCACAGCAATGAAGTCTGTGAAAAGAAAGCAAAACTTTCAAAGAAGCTGTAGCAGGTAAGATAAGGCTTCCCTCTATGAACCTTCTAGAAGAAATAGCTTTCTCCTTTCTAAAGCACATTTCTCTGTCTTAGGCTCCATTTGGAATCTCTTTCATGAACATCTGTAAGCAGGGAAAATGACACATTTCTTTTCTATTGTAGGCTATCAATCTCCAGTGGTCACTTCTAGAATTAAGTACACACAAAAGCCCTATTCTAAAGTTCATTTAAACAAATCACAGTTTTGTGCTTGCTTCAGCAATACATATACTAAACAAATCACAATGAGTATGACAGTGAGAAAATGATTGAGTCAAAGACTGGTGATAATCATGTTTTCATGGATGTCCACCATATGAGAAAATATCGTTCCTTTCTTTTAATTTTTCTTGTGTTGCTGTCTAGACTGAAACCCTGAGTCTGTTAGACTAGGGTCACACCCTGTGGTATTCAGTTCTTACTCCTGGCTCTGCATTCAGAGACCATTCCTGGTAGACTTAGGGGGTGCCACCGGGTGCCAGGGATAGAACCCAGGTCTGTTATGTGCAAGGCAAGCACCCTACTCACTGTACTATCATTCCAGGCCCAATGATATATAAAGGATCAAACAATGACTATTTAGTCATTGCAGACCATTTAATGTCGTAGCCACTGGACTCTGATTTTTTTAGGGGAGTGGGCACACCCGGTCTTGCTCATGGATTACTCATGGCTCTGCACTCAGAAATCACTCCTGACGGGCTTGGGAGACTATATGGAATGCTGGAGATTGAACCTGTGTCTGCCACAAAAGGCAAATGCCCTACTTGCTGTGCTATCACTTTGACTACTGGACTCTGATATTTAAAGCATCAGAAATTACATGTAACTGAATGTATCAAGATTTGAGCTACAGTAAGCCCAGCTTCATGTTCAGACCAAACTACCAATAACTTGTCTTCCTCATAGACTTACCTACATTAATTAAACTGACCAATTGACATGAGTGTTTCTCTTCCCTTAAAGTTTTAACTTTCTATTTTAAATAGATTATCATCTTAAATTTTCAAGGTTTTGAAAATTTACTAGATTTTAGTAAATCTCTAATTCTGATATCCATAAAGCTGAGGGGCAAATAGACACTTGGAGTTCAGCCTTCATTTTCTTTTTTTTTATTTATTTTTATTTTTTTGGATTTTTGGGCCACATCCGGTGACGCTCAGGGGTTACTCCTGGCTTTGCGCTCAGAAGTCGCTCCTGGCAGGCAAGGGGGACCATATGGGGAACCGGGGGATCGAACCTCGGTCTGTCCCAGCCTTCGTTTTCAAGGAATCTGCTTTTGCACCAAGTTGATAGAAACTTGATAGCCTGCAGGAAGGCAATGCATCTGTATGCTAGGTATACATTCTTACATTTTAGGCAAGATTTTTATCTTTTAGTTACAGAAAAGGATGAATTCAGACTCCCTCTAATAGCATTGTTAAAAAGGTGTCATTTTATTATGACACTTTAAGAAGTCAGACTGTACACATTTTCTCTTATTTCTATCATTAAAAATTATTACAGGAGAAGAATGACAAGATAATTTCAAGGCAATAAAACTGTACCAGAGGTTTTCAGGCATTTATAAGCAAACTGCTCACTTTACATGTGGTCCAATCTGATAGGGTTTGTCCCACTAATGTATAAATACTACATTTGCTTCATATTAAGCCCAAATAAGGTGATTATCCCAAATTATCAATTGGGGGGGAGGGGAGGAATCCTCCTATATTGTCTCAGCGTTTCCCACCAGGCCCTGAAGGCACTTACATGCACATATGCCTGTCTCATACCGCGGCTGGTCTGCAGAATAATCACAGTATAGTCCTTTGTGTGGATCACAGACATCAGCTTCATTGCAGAAGTCCCCAGGTTGCTTGGCACACATCTTACAGCACCCACAGCCGTCCCTCACCAGGCTCACTCCAGGAGCACAATAGGGCTTCTGACGAGGGCATGTACAGGGCCAGTGGCAAAACTGTTTTCGAGGGTGCACTTCCAGGGCTTCTGCAGGCCTGCCTTCAGGTGGCGTGTACAGCTGCCCAGGGCCCTGGGCCCCACTGCAGAACGACATCTGATAAAAAAGAAACAGTTTCTCATACCCATGTATAATTTTATAAAACGAAACTCTTAATTGGTAAGACAACGTGGGAGGATGTGACAATAGGAATAATATCCAGCAGCTTTTGATATATCCATTCTCCTTAAACTTCTCTTTACTTGTCATCAATTGAGACTTAACTCTTCTTACTTTATCTTTTTTGTTAATGGCTCCTTCTCAAGCTCCTCATTCTTTTTTTTTCTTTTCCTTTTTCTTGATAGTTTTCTAAGAACCACACCTGTGATGCTCAGGGATAACTCCTATCGCTGCACTAGGGAATTACTCCTGGAGGACTCCAGGGACCATACGGGATACCAGGGATTGAACCCAGTTCAGCCGCATACAAGGCAAGCATATGTACTGCTGTACTATGACTCCAACCCCCTTTCAACTGCTCAAGTATCTATGTCTTATAATTACCACCCATACCTCTTATCGAACTCAGACGCCACTAAATAGACCTCCACTTCGGTGTTGGAGAGCCATAGTAAATTTAACACAACCAGAAACAAACTCCCTATATCCCCATTAACTTTTCATAAAGTCTCTACTTGAGCAAATGCCAGATTTCTTTCCCCACAATCTCTTTCAGTCAGGTCATGCTTGACTCATATTTTATATCTAGTCCCACCTGTAAATTCTGTTGTTTGAAATTTACCAATTTATTTCAACTATATTCATTCTAGAAAGCTGGATAAGATAAGACAAGAGTTAAGGTGCTTCCCTTGAATATGGCTCACCCTGACTCGACCTATGGTACCACATGGTCCCAAGCACAGGGTGTAGCTCTAAAGCCCTTCCCTCAGTACCGCTGAGGTGTCCCAGTTAATCTCCAGCCCTGTAGTGCCTGAGAAGTACCATGTCTTGGGGCCTTGCTTTGAACTACCAAAGTGATTGGCTAAGAACTGCAGGGAGCTCTGTACCACCTGAGCACTGCTTGAAAGCCCTATCTCCTCAAAAGAGAAAGAAACACAATCTAAACATTATCCTGCCTCACTGTTGCCATAGAGATTCTAGTCACTCTTATTTTTCATTAGGATGATTATAATAGTATCCTAAAGGTTCTCCTTGCATTCCCTTTTTCTCTTTGTTTTTTTTTTTCAATTTAGCATCCAGAATGATGCTTTAACAATAATACTAAACTAAAATTAGTGGAATTGCATTAAACTAAAACACTTCTGCACAGCAAATGAAAACAACGAAATGAAGAGGCAGCTTAGGAAATGAGAAAAAAATTACAAGCCATATACCAATAAAGGAATTGATATCCAAAAAATGTAAGAGGAAAAGTCATACATGTCAATGGCAATAAAGGTGGAAAGGAAGAACAACATCCAAATTTAAAAATAGACAAAAGCAAAGGACTTAATGTGACATTTCCCCTGAAGACATAGCAATGGCATTTAAAAACAAAAAAGGCAGGGGCCCGGGAGATAGCATGGAGGTAAGGCGTTTGCCTTTCATGCAAAAGGTTCGAATCCTGGTGCCCCATATGGTTCCCCCCCCCCCCCGTGCCTGCCAGGAGCAATTTCTGAGCATGGAGCCAGGAGTAACCCCTGAGCACTGCCGGATGTGACCCAAAAATCACACACACACAAAAATAAGGTGTTCAACCCAATTTATATAAAAATGCAAATAAAAAGCATCACTTCATTCTCCTTTCTTCGTTCCTCACCAACTGAACTCCTCAAGTGAACTCCTTGCACTCTTTGGGTTTTCCTAAGTTATGAATGCTGTTTCTCCTACCTTTAATTCACTTGAATTCGCTTACTTCACCTAGTTATTTTCCAGAACTATTTTGCTATATCACCTTATCCAAGAGACTTATATTTTCACCTTTTACCCCCCTTTCTTTTACAAGTCTTTGTTCTGAAATTGCTTGTGTAAGCACCTCTTCTCTACTTAGACAGCTACCCAATCTCAGTATATGGGTGATTTATCTCTTTCTGAACTATTGGCACCTAGCATGGTTCTTGGCAAGAAGTTATGTAATTTACTCTATTTTGTTGGATAGAAACCATGGCAATTGGAAAAATCAGAGTGCTAAATCTCCAACTCAAAAAATTCTACATTTAAAGTTATCAATAGGAAAAAAAGTAAAATTATCAATATGCTATGCACCACTAGTTTATGACAAAGGAGTCAACAACTTACAACAGAGCAAAGAAAGTCTTCAATAAATGGAATTAATGGACAGTTACATGCAAAAAAGAATGCCACTAGACCACTCACTTTCTTTCCATAGAAATTCAAAATGGGCAAAGTTCAGTGTAAGACAGAAACTGTAAAATACATACAGGAAAACAGGCAATATGTTCTTTCAACGGGGGCATATATAAATAAAATTAGAAGCCTTAAATAGGTTGGTGTTCAGAAAAGTGCGCAAAGGGCCAACAGGCATAGGAAATGATGTTCATAATCTCATTATTAGGAAAGTAGATAAAAATAAAGCAGCAATGAGATACCACTTCACACCTGTGAAAATGAATATTAGGCTAAGGCTTTACTGGGAGTACAATGACAAGAGGCTCTATTTAATAGGAAAATAAAGATGTACTTTAAAAGGAAATACAATAGCATTTTAGATTTTATCCATGTTTCTGAATACTTTTCAGTGCCAGAGCATTAGAACAGTGGATTGGGCTCTTGTCTTGCATACAGCCAACCTGGGTTCAATCCTCAGTGTCCTAGATGGCCCCCCTAAGCTGAGCTAAAGCTAATTCCTGAGTTCAAAATGAGGAATTCCAGTGGGTGTACCAAAACATTCAATAAGTAAAATTAAACAGTACTATTTCCTCATCTTGTCTATCACCACCAAGGGATAAATAAAATGGGGAAACTGTCAATAAAGATGAAAATGTGAGTTTCTTTAAAAAAAAAAAGGCCAATATGAAATTCTACCAGTAAACCTTCAGTCAACTGATAGAATATGAATATCCTACAAAATAGTTTATTTATCTTAGTTCTTATTCAAGTTGTATCGACAATGTGAGAAAATACTGCTGATGATATAGTGCTGCACTTCTGGAAAATAGCTAGGGGAAAGAAAATAAGAAAGTAATGGAGAGTAGTGTGTCTCCTCTGTAATACACAGATTCATTCATGGTTATAGTCTCCATAGTCTTGACACAATTTATAATTAAAGAGTTTTGATCCTCCCTTTGCTGTACCTCCTAATAGCTCATGCTCCTTTCTTACTGTTTTCTTGCCCACTGACTCCCTTAATTAGGGTTTTGTTTTGCAAGGGTGCCAGGGGGTGGGGTGTGTAGTAGTAGTGGTAATTGAGTCACACCTATCTGTGCTCAGAGCTTACTGCTGTCTCTGTGTTTAGGGATCACTCCTGGTAGTACTTATCTATGGTGCTAGGTATTGAACCAAGGTCAAGTGTGTGCAACATAAATGCCTTACCACCTGTATATTTCTCTGCCCCTGCTTCACTGCTTAAAATTATATTTTCATACATGGGCTTTCATGATATCGAGCCTCCACCCTATCTTTCAACATACATTTTCAATTTTCTTTGCAAGTATTCATTCTGAGTATGACTTACATTATGCTTATTGATTTTCCATTATGTAATATGTTATGTAATATGTTATTCATCATTCTCTGCACACAATTTCATTTACCCTTTTGCCTACATTTTGTCATAATATCCCTAGAACTAGTCACATTTCCTCATTTTCATACCACTAACTAATATTATACAATTCCCTAGTTTTTCCTCCCTCAATAATGACTTTTAAATGAATCTACAATGCTGATGTTAGTATTGCTGTTAAAGCATCTAGGTTTATTACTCTCTTTAAAGCCCATATGTATTCTCCTACTGCCTATGGTATAAGGTCCAAATGCCCAAGCATGATATCTTTATCCTCCTCTATGCTGGTTCATACCTATCTCTTTAGATCTTAGTTTACAGCTCCCTCTTCTCTGCATGTAGTTTACTACTCTCATTGTGCCCATCTTCTCCTCCATCCTTTCCCTCATATTACTCCCTCTAATAATATGTCTATTCCTCAAACTGGCCACCTGGGGACATCTTTCCAGTCTTGAAGCATTTCTACATAATTTCTAATACCCAAAGACGCCACTTTTGAAAGACAAGAAATGAGAGAAAATCATAAAAGTAACCTGAGAAGCACTACAAACAAATGAGATCTGTTCTGTGTCATATATAAGAGACTAAGATATCCTTGAAGAGGTGATGAACAAATAAGCTATGATATATCTACATGGGCTATTTATTGTTCAGCACTACAATATGAAATGAGCTATCAAATCATAAAAGGACATAGAGGAGCCATAAATGCACATTACTAAGTGAAAAATGCATCCGGACATATATTGTATGATTTCAACCATATGATATGCTGGAAAAGAAAACTGAAGACAGAATGAAGATCAGTGGTTTCGGGAGATTGGGGGAAGACAAATAGATAAAATAAGATTTTCAAGGTGAAAATATTCTGTAGGAGACCTTAATAGTGGAAACTTATCATTATACACTTGTCTAAATACATAGAATTCACAAGACCAAAAGGAAATTTTGTACTATGGAACTTTGAATAATTTTGATGTGTTGGTTAATGAGTTGTGACAAGTGTCTATACTCTAATGGAGTATAGATGTTGGGAAGGATACATGTATATGTGGGAAGAGGCAATAAATGAGAAATCTCTGTACCTTCCTCCCTATTTTTAGCCCACTATTAAGAAATTAAATCTTGGACAAGAGAGCTAGCTCATAGTAGTATAGCACATATACTGCACATAGAAGGCACTGGTTTAATCTGTGTCATTACATGGTCCCTTGTGCACTGTTGGGAATGACTCTAGAGCACTACTGTTTATGGGCTCCAATTACTTTCTTTTAAGAAAAAGTATTTAAAAGGAGAAAGAGAGGAGCCAGAGCATAACACAGGGGTAGAGCATTTGCCTTGCACAAGGCTGACCCAGGACGGACCGCAGTTCCATCCCCAGCATCCTAATGGTCCCCCAAGCCAGGAGCGATTTCTGAGCACATAGCCAGAAGTAACCCCTGAGTGTCAACGAGTGTGGCCCCAAAAACAAAACAAACAAAAAAGTGGAGGTTGAGGCCAGCGTTGAGACATTTGCTTTACACATGGCTGGTCCCAGTTCTACCTCCTACATCAAATACAAACATTAACAATGGTCATACCAAATAGACCTAAAATTAGCTCCTGACCAGCACCGATGTGACTACAAAAACCCTTCTCACCCCAAGTATAACAAGATAAATTATTCCAGGCCTACCTGCCTCATGAGAATTACTAAAAGATTTTTGTTCCCAAAGGAAATTTGATCCCAAGCTAGTTATTCAGAAATAAAGACATAGTCTTGGAAATGGCAAAAAGAAAAATGTAGATACATGTAAAGAATTCCCTATTTTCTCTTCAGACATTTCAGTTGTTTCAAAAGCAAAATCTCAAAACAGCAAAAGAATCATCAGAAGCAAAATCTCAAAACACTAACGATTCATGCTACAAAAAGAATAAAAATCTTTTTAAATATACAAATTTTAGTATAGCTCTGATATAGATAACTTTCTTTAATTTGCTATTTGGGCCCCAATCCTCCACTGTAAAATGGGAAAAATATATACAGATTCGAAGGTTATTTGAGACTTAAATAGTGACTAACATACTTAACACAGCATTTAATATTGAGTTGTTACACAATGAATGGACAATATTACCAGACTCTTCAAAAATTCATGACAGAGGTAAGTAAAAAATCACCCCTGGTACCCGGAGAGACAGCATAGTGGGTAGAGTGATTGCTTTGCATGAGATTCAATCCCCTTCATCTCATATGGTCCCCTGAGCTCATCATGCATGTTCCTGAGTTCAGAACTAGGAATAACCCTTGAGTATTGCCTGGTGTGATCCAAATAACAATAAAATAATAACCGTTAAGTGTTTTTTTTGTATGATGGAGACATTCTATGTTGGTTAATTTGCAATTTAGAAACATGTGATAGGTAATGACAGTTCTTTCTTGAGAAAGTCAGAATAGACAGAGGCAGCTGCATGTCTTCCTGAGTAACTTGTAGCAAGAATAACCCCGACCCTCAATATTATCGTGTTTCTTAAAATCTGAAATATCTTTCTATATAACAATATTTAATCCCTTATTTACCTACTGAGGTACCTACCTAAGTACTAAGTCAGTACTTACTGAGATATTTCCAATACCCTCATTACCTACTGTCACCATCAACTGTGAATTCAGAAGCATGACCGTGTTTCTTAAATCTCCAGGTTTTGGGACCTCTATCCATTAAAGAACCAACTTCTATAATGTCAATAGGTCCATACACAAGTCACCTTCCTTTAATCCTTTTATTGAAAATTACCCGAGCAATGAATGAACCTGTTAAATTAAAGTTTGCTTTGATCTGCTTGCAATGTTTCAAAATCTCCATGGACTGATTTCACTTGCATGAAAAGTAAAAAAGCACACAGAATGAAAAAAGACAAGTGTAATAAAAATGCTTTTAAAATGCCAATGTTTCAAAAGGCTCCTTGCCAACAAGGACAAGCTTTAACTAAAGAAGTGGTCAAGATCATTTTTTTTTCAATGACTACACATTTTGTACACAATTCTACAAAGTTGAACCCTAACCTGGAGACCACACAGAGAGGTCCTGCAGAGTTACCTCCCAGCAAATGCCTGGTGTGAGCTATATTATTCCAACTTTAACGAAAGCACACATATAGGTATAGAGCACCAAAGTTGGGGAGCTGTGCAAACATATCAAGAGAATTAAAGATCATTCCCTGGAAAGGAGAAATGCTTTACACTTCTTTCAGGAAGTCAATAAGCTAAAGCAGAACTTTATTCCGAGAGGAAAATGGCTCCCTGTCTCTGATGAAATATTTCCACAGGACTGTATCCTCCTTCTCCCCCATCTTCTTCCCTTTGGGGTTTTGGCCTGAAGAAATAAGAGCTGCTTTTGTGTCCTGAAGGGAAAGAGCAACATTTCAGAACTTACCTGGGACAGAGTAGTCAAGACCAGCACACCCATGAGGCACGACTGCATGTTCTCCTGATGGTGGCTCCTCCACTGAGAGATAGAGGCCAGGCCTGCTGCCACACAAAGTCTCCTCTGTCTCCTCTGCAGAAGAACCCACGCCTCCTGTCGCCCAGGCCACTGGTGCAGACTCGGCTTTCACTCCCAAGGATCCCTTTTAAGACTGTTTTGCTTTCACAAGACTCTTCCCATGTTTACTTTCCAGCTGTGTGGAGTGCTGCTGAGTGAGGCTTGTGAGTGAGTGTTTGGGACTGAGAGGGGAGACCCTGTGGTGATTTTTATTGAAAGCAGGTAATATTTCTACCTGCATACCAAGATCAGAGCCAAATGGGGATAGCTCATGCCCTTCCCTCCAGGCTGACAGGCTCTGGTCTGACCTGACCTTAGACCTTTGAGTCTTCTCTTCCCCTGGGCATACCACAGGCAATGAAGACTAGCCTGGTCCCTCCATAGAGTGCTCCATGACAAACTGTATTGATATTTATACTTCCTTCATATCACTAACAGGTATCCTGCACACCCCAGATTTTGATTCTCTTCCAGGCTCCCACCCTACAGTGCCTTGGACTTGTTTCCATGACTACATATTTCTTTTTCTTTATATATTTTCTTTCTCTTTTTCTCTTTTTCTTCTCTCCCTCAAGTAAAATAGTTTTATTTAAAGAAATTTACTTATAGAAATGTGTCCACAGAGATCAAGAGAAATATGTATAATTGAGAATATGGGTATCTCCTAAGGGAGAAAGCTGAGAGGACATATCTTAGGCAGTGTCAATCTTCTGGGCTGAGAATGAACCTCCAGCATATTTCTGAGACCATATTAGGCAAGATTAGAAAAACAAAAGATGAAAACTGAGTAGTTCCCTATAATACCTGGTCTGAAGAAGACTCTTTCTATGGTCCCATCACAATCCCATAACATGAGAATAAGGTTCAATATTTTTCTTCTTCCTCTCTAAATTTCATAAAGTAAATGATAAAGATAAAACTACACTAATAAATTAACACATTAATATGGGGACCAGACAGTCAGGCACTTTGCACATTGTTGACTTGGGTTCACTCCCCAGAAGTACATTGGCCCCCAAATACCATTAAATGAAACCCCAAAATCAAAATAACACATAACAAATTAAGAAACAAAAAATTTCTCCTAGTTATGTGTGATTAACAACCCATCTTTTCTGGGGTCCAAGTAGCTGTAACCTTTGTCAGCCTTGGTCTTTGTTCATATGTCTTAACTCATGTTCACAAAGGAACTGCATCTTCTTGTTGATCCAGGGTCTGTTCTACCTCCTGCTCATCCCTGGGCCCATTTCTATCCCTTGGACCTATAAAGTTTAAGACCTGTTCTATTACTTTTTTGTGTTCACTGCTCATCTTTGTATTCATCCATCCTGCATGCAAATAATCTGTACTTACCAAGTAATCAATTAAACCATTCTTTTCTTCATGTTCTTCTCCAGCCAGAAGGAATACCCAGGCCATAGTAGTATTCCTCTCTAAGAAACTGGACAAGATCCCTGCCTGGCAAGGCCTAAAAGGAAAGGTGGCAGTTTTTGATCCCATAAACTCTTTTTTGATTTCCTGGTTTAATGCCTTTTGATCTTTGAATCCCTACCTCAGAAATCCATGCCTAGCCTGGTTGTGGGAATGGATCCTTTCTCTTTTCCTGTCTGGTCTATCAAAAGAAGAAGGTCTCCTATTTGTCTATACCTCTGCCTGTTCTGAATGTAGTACCTAGAATTTGTGCTGCGCTTGAATGTGCAGGAGCACCCCACCTTTCATTTGATCTTTGAAATGCTGACAATGGTCACCCTTTTTTTTTTGTTTGTTTTGTTTTGTTTTTGATTTGTTTTGGTTTTTCACACTTGGCAGTGCTCAGGGATTACTCCTTGTTCTGTACTCAGGAATTACCCCTGGTGGTGATTACAGGATCATGTGGTATGCCAAGAACTGAACCCAGGTAGGTCAGGTGTGTACAAGGCAAATAACTATTGATCTAGCCCAGACCCATTTAAAAAAATCTTCCATTATTCTGCTATCTTTTCCAAGTACTGGGGAAGAACCAGGAGTCAAACTCACCATCCTTGCCTCTTGGAACTCAAGAAACATCTTGGCTAAGAAGTTACCTGAACACCTCTCCCCAAAGAGTAGAGGATGGATCAGCTCTGGGTTAGTCACCACAACATATGTTTAAACATCCCCAACCAGAGGTAATCTCCTGTTTGACCATGCTCACTTACTACAGATGGATTCAGTAGAAAAGGTATTGTTAGCAGGTGGGACTGCCTCCTCAGGCTTTATTCCCCAACAGCCATTGTATGCATCCAGTTCTCAGTGCTTTCCTATTATCTCATTTAACAAAAAGCTCATCTGAAAAGAGCTCATTTTACAAGCATTCAGCTTGGGAGCTCCTGTTCAGACACAGGTTGAGCAGAACTAATAGTGGCATCATGGTTCATGATTTACAAGCAAGTTCCCACATATATTATCTTTTTTAATTTCACAGCTCAGTGAGATAGGCAAAAGCAGTGTTACCATCCTCATTTAACAGATTAGAAAGTTGAAGTTAAGTGATTGCTCTTGGTCAATAAAAAACCTTAATCCTTGCCTTCTAAAGCTATAAATGCTAGCAACTGAGAAGATTTTTGACAGCCACCAAAGTGTCCATAATTAAAAATGGAATGAAGCTTAGTAAAAAAAAACAGAAGAAGAAGAAGAAGAAGAAGAAGAAGAAGAAGAAGAAGAAGAAGAAGAAGAAGAAGAAGAAGAAGAAGAAGAAGAAGAAGAAGAAGAAGAAGAAGAAGAAGAAAAGACAAAACAAGAAGAAACTCTAAGAATGACAAGTAGGAGTTAATTTAGGTTGGAGTACAGAGAAGGTAGCTCTAAATAAGTGACAAACTGAGGTGTGGTGGAGACTCCTGATTCAGTGCTTATTTCATTAGCAAAATTTACCTAAGTCATGGTGGAGTTCCATCTGCAACAAGGATACCTTTCGTTTCCTAAAAGTCTTGAAATTTTTCTATCTGCAACTTCATCACAGATAGAATAATCCTTTATCCAGGAAGGAGGGAAGGTGAAGGTCAGAACCCCTATCTCTTTCCTATCTGATTCACACCAATGCATCTTCCTTTCGGCATCCTCTCTTCACTCTTGACCTCTTCTAGAAGTTATGGGTTGGGAGCTATCATCAGCTCATAGAGAAGCAAAGGAATGTAAAGCCTGCTACATCATTCTTCCAGCCTTCACATGTATACTTATGAAGATAGCTATACATGAGGGAGCATTTGGGTGTTTATGTCAGTGAAACTAGATGAAGAATAACAGCAGCCCACAAAGACTGTTCAAGGTATCTCATTGTTGCTTGCTAGATAATATGTATTCACTCATGTGGTCCTTGTGACCACATTGCAGAAAGACTCTCATTACCATCATTATATACTTATAAGAAAACTAAGGGATGGCTTCATGATCTCATATAATCCCAATTCTCTACTGCTTTTCTGCCTGTTCTGTAAATGATATAATAATCTGTAACCAGGGATGGAAGGGACAACTCCTGGCAGTGCCTAGGAAATCATGAAGTACTAGGGACTGAACCCAGAGCTCCTGCATGCAAAGTAGGAGTTTTTGAAGCTCATAGGAGAATGATTTGTTGTATTGTCATTTTTGCCTTAAGATTCAATATTTTTCTTCTTCCTCTCTAAATTTCAGAAGTTGTTGAGGTCCTTTCTATTTCCATTCATATAGAGAATGGGAGGTAATTTGGAAATCTTTGTCTTTTAGGGAACTTTAATCTCACTAAAGACAGGGTGCTGATGAGAGACTAGAAAGGAGAGGAGGAAGTGAAGGAAGTCTGTGATGGGGCAAGGACTGGATACTGGTTGTTCCAGTGGTAGCTCAGAAAGGCACTAAAACTACTGAAGAAGGAGGAAGAGAAGGAGGAGGAGGAAGAGGTGGAGGAGGAGGAAGAGGAGAAAGAAAGGAAGGATGGAAGGAAGGAAGGAAGGAAGGAAGGAAGGAAGGAAGGAAGGAAGGAAGGAAGGAAGGAAGGAAGGAAGGAAGGAAGGAAGGAAGGATCATAGTGTTCTTCTGGGTTCTTCTGGTGACCCATCCAGATCTCTGCATTTCATGTCTCAAAAAGCTCTGTGCATGCAATCAGCCTTGTGCTTGGTGTTGTTTGTCTAGGTGCAGGCAGACAGCACTTAAAGTGAACCAGAATTTTGGCTTCTTGACTCTTGGATCACTGTTCAACTTTCAGTAGTGGTGGTGATGAAATTGGGAGGAACTCATCAATTTCCAATACTCCTGGATGAAGATGGGAAATAGGAATTCAGAGATAAGTTTAAAAAAATTTTGGGGGCCCGGGAGATAGCATGGAGGTAAGGCGTTTATCTTTCATGCTAAAGGTCATCTGTTCGAATCCTGGTGCCCCATATGGTCCCCCGTGCCTGCCAGGAGCAATTTCTGAGCATGGAGCCAGGAGTAACCCCTGAGCACTGCCGGCTGGGTGTGACCCAAAAACCAAAAAAAAAAAATTTTTTTTATTTTTATTTAAACAATTGTGATTGACTGGGATCGATTAGCACAGTGGTAGGGCATTTACCTTGCACAAGAAGGATCCAGTACTGACCAGGTTTGGTTCCTGGAATCCCATATGGTCCCCCGAGCCTGCCAGGAACGATTTCTGTGCACAGAGTCAGGAGTAACCACTGAGTGTTGCTAGGTGTGACCTTCCCCCCACCACCACCACCAAAAAAAAAATACAATTGCAGCTACATTACTCCTGAACTGGCCTAGCTCCCCTGACAAGCACAATAAGGTCCACTTTGGGAGTCACTCTCTGCCACCTCCCAGCAATGAGATCTCTAAGAGTTCATTAATTTTTTTCTAGTTTGCAGTACGGCTTTGGCCCAATGGTGCCAGAAAAACACTCACAGTTAGTGGCAGCAGCTCAATAAAAGTTAGTTGGTTATTTTTAGTGTCCTTTTAAGGACTTCTTTCAAAATTATTTCTAAGAAATGTAACTAAGCACACTGCACAATTTTCTGCCTATTTCTCTAATTAGCATACATTTCACTTAATTATTCCCTGGGGTTGAGGTGGGAGGGAGTAGGGGGTGGTTCTTTCATGAAATTTATTTCCATTTTTTTCTTAAAGTTCTATTACAGAAGCTCTTGGGCATTTATTAGTGGAAAAATAATTCCATGGCCTCTTGGAAATCTACCTTCTGAGAATGGACACATAACATATTCCCTAACTGCACCTGAGTCTGCTAATAGTTTTAGCCCTACTCCCTCACTCCCATATATTCTAGCACCCCAGTGAGGCATTATCTTCTACTTTGGGAAACTTTCTTTTGCGGGGTAGGCAAACCTCAGGATGCTCAAGGCTTACTCTTAGCTCTGTTCTCAGGAATCACTCCTGGTGGGGCTCAGGGGACCACAAATGGTACCAAGTATCAAATCCTGCTTGACCCCATCCAAGGTAAGTGCCCTACTCGCTATACTTTGGGCCTGGCCCCTGGGAACACTCAGCTTCATCAGAGGTTTCTTTCTCTTTCTTTCTTTACCTACACAAATTTTGTTTCCTCAACCTTATGCATTCTCCAAGGACTGCAGGTTCGATGGCACATTGTGGGCTGGAAGTTATTAATCTTTGCTCTGTTAGCTCTGAGTGAACAGTGTCCAAGAATGAGGAGCTCCTGATACCCACAAAATAGCCTGTAGGGGGTTGTATGGGCCTTGCAATTACAATCACCCTTGAAAGCAAAGGTCCTCATTTCTAGTGGGTACCAGCCCGCAGACGCCAAGACTGAGCTTAGAGTAGATCATCCTTCACTCACGTAGTGAAGCACTGTTAGATGGGGCTTGCAGTGAGCCCTGGGGAGGGAAGCAAGTGCAGAATACACACATGAGGGGCAGTAGGTAGGAAAAGAAAGACAAAAGAGTTCCCTCTGTCCCAAAGCAGGAGTTTCTCTTTGAGCAGGAAAGGACATAATCCGCTATGTCATTCCTGATCTTCCCAATGCTTTCTTGTGTCAGACATAATTGAGTGGCATGCATGCTGGACTGTGACCCGGGTGCTCACTAGTCTTGGACCATACTTCCCAGCTTTTCCCATTGGGGGATTCCTTGCTCTTTCAATCCACATGCTGCTAAATGCTAGAGATTCAGGAAATTCACTGCCTGTGGGGTAGTGTTTTCACAGTACATGTCAGGAATATGGGGCATAAGAAGTGCCTGTCAGGTTTATCATCTCACAGAAACTCAACTGTTGTGTATCTGAAGTGACACAAGATGCATCTTTCTTAGTCACAAAATGGACTGTCTCGTTCTCTCACCACTCTCATTCCCTGTGCTCATGGGGACACCATAGAGAAGGCCCCTATGATGTAGTCCTCCCTGTCACATCCCATTCTCATCCTTGTGTTTCCACAGGACAAGAATTCCCTTGGTTTCTGCTGCGATGCCAGGGAAAACTGTGTCCTCTGTTCATTGGTCAAGTGATCCTTTGCATAAAGGATTTTCTCCTGAAAAGTCTTCCTCAATAGCACCCCAGAGTAGTTTCCCAGTCACCACTGGGCCTTGGATAAAGGAACTGTACAATCCACAGAAGGATGCAGGCATGGCTAACATAGTAATGAGACAAGTACTGAGGTGTCTAGCTAAATATTATAGCACATGTTGGGCATACCTACATAAAAAATAATTGTTAAAAAAAGAAATAAAAAGACAAATAATTGTTGATATCTAAAATTAAAATTTTTATCTTTAAAAATTGTTTAATTTTGCAATATTCTAGTCCTGGGGATTGAATTTTACATGCAAAACAAATGTAATGCCACTCAACTGCCACTGAGTCACATCTTTGGCCTCAAATGAATGTGCACATTTCTCCTCTCTTCTCTCCTCTCCTCTCTTCCCCTCCTCTCCCCTCCCCTCCTTCTCTCCC
>PVKC010019055.1:0-19296 GCA_004027635.1 Crocidura indochinensis
CCTGAGCATTGCCGGGTGTGACCTAAAAACAAAAAAAAACAAAAAAAAAAAAGGAAAAAAAGAAAAAAAAAAGAGAACAAGTTCTTCCAGCCCTATCTTCGTTGTCTCTGGGCATTATTACAATACTGTCTTTTGTTTTTCTTAAAATTCATAGATGAATGAAACTATTCTTTGTATATATTTATCCCTCTAACTTATTTTAGTCAGCATTCCATGTACATCATGTATAGAAAAATTGCATGACTTCATCTCTCCTGATCGCTGCATAATATTCCATTGTGCATATGTATCACAGTTTCTTTAGCCATTCACTGTTGAAGGGCATCTTTGTTGTTTCCAAGATCTGTAAATAGTGCTGCAATGAATATAGGTGTGAGGAAGTCATTTTTGTCTTGTGTTTTTTTTTTTTTTTGTTCCTAGGAAATATTCTTAGGAGTTGTATAGCTGAATTATATGGGAGCTGAATTTATAGCCTTTATTTATTTATTTTGGCTTTTGGGCCACACCAAGTGATTCACAGGGGTTACTCCTGACTCTGCATTCAGAAATTGCTCCTTACTTGGGGACAATTTGGGACGCCGAAGATCGAACTGAGCTCTGTCCTGGATCAGCCTCATGCAAGGCAAACACCATACTGCTGTGCTATCAGTCTGGCCCACAATTTCCTGTCTTTTGAGGAATCTCTATATTGTTTTCCATAAAAGCTGTACTAAATGACATTCCCACCAGCAGTGAATGAGAGTTCTTTTCTCTCCACATCCCCTCCTGCATTTACTGTTCTTGTTCTTTGTGATGTGTGCCAGTCTCCGTGGTGTGAGATGGTACCTCATTGTTGTTTTGATTTGCATCTCCCTGATGATTAGGATGTGGAGCATTTTTAATGTGTCTCTTGGCCATTTTATTTCTTCTTTGATGAATTGTATGTTCATTATTTTCTCCCCATTTTTTAAATTATTAAAATTTTTATTTAAGCACCATGATTACAAGCATGATTATAGTTGGGTTTCAGTCACAAACAGAACACCCTCCTTCACCAGTGCAACATTCTCACCCCCATTACCCCTCTCTCCTTCCCATCCCCTGCCTGTATTCGAGACAGACATTCTACTACAGTTATTTTCTTTCTTTAAGTTCAGTAAGCTTTTTTTTTTAATTCTTAAAGGGTAAGTATTAAAAAAATATACAGCAGTAAAGGTGTGAAAATGGCAATTGCCATTGTTTGCATAGGCCCAGCAAAATGTGGGGAAAACGAAAATAAAATTCTTGGCCTGATTACAAGAAGGCCTCACCCCAGAAGTTTATTGGCATAAGACCGACTCTGGGCTCTAGGCATACCAGTCTGTTCAACCCCTGAGTCATTCTCCATGTTCCCGGTGAAACTTTTTCACATTTTAGCTGTTGTTGGTGTCAGGTTCCTGCATTTAAAGATTCTGGATTCTGTGCATTTCCTTCATTAAGTCAGGCTGATGTGTACCATCTTCTAGTTTCATCTCTCCATTAGATGCAGAGAGACCTGCCCTGCAAGCAGGTGTTGCTAAGTAGTCTGGGTGTTGAGAGCTCTCTTTGGAGTAAGTCAATGCCAGAGTAGTGTAGGGTCTTCCCTGGTTGAGTTTTGCATCCTAGTAATGCTATAGAGAATTGTGGTTGTTTCCATAGATGGTATCCATTGTTCAGGGGTTTATGGGCAATTCCCATTCTTCTGAGGCCTAAGCCAAATCATTATGCTTTACAAATTTTGTGTTCCCATCTCTATTAGATAAGAATTTGTTTGCATGTGTATTATTTTTCCCATTTTAATGTGCCTAAGCAAAAGAGAAACAATGCCACAAGGTGTTGGTGCATTTGGTTTCTCCCATTTTTTGATGGAGTTATATTTGATTCCCTTGATAAGCTCACAGTACCTTGTAAATTCAATATTAGTCCCTTATCTGATGGGTATTGAGTGAATAGTTTCTCTCATTTTGTGGATGGTCTTCTGCATCCTAGGTACTAATTTTTTTTGAATTGCAGAAGCAACTTCCACTTATTTGGAGAGTGCTGTTTCCTCCTTGAAGATGCCTTTAGTCTCAATTTCATGGAATGTTTTACCCACGTGTTGTTCTATACACCTTATGGTTCGGGCATGATATCAAGGTCTTAATTCCATTTGGATTTGACATTTATGCATGGTGTTAGATGGAAGTCTGAATTCATGTTTTTGCAAGTGGCTGACCAGTTTTGCAACACCACATGTTGAAGAGGCTTTGCTTGCTCTATTTTGAAATTCTTGCCCCCTTTTCAAAAATTAATTAATTGTATATCTAGGGCACATTCTCTGAATACTCAAGTCTATTCCACTGATATAAGGGTCTGTCTTAATACCAGTACCAACTGTTTTAATGCTCATCACTTTGTAAGACAATTTAAAGTTATGCCTTTCTTATTCCTATTCCTTTCCCCAATGATGCTCTACCTATTCATGGATGTTTATTGTTTCAAATAAATTTCAGGAGTGTTTGATCTACTTCTTTGTAGAAAGTCATGGGTATTTTTAGAGGGAGTTTGTTAAGTCTGTACAAATCTTTGGGGAGTATTGCCATTTTTTTTTTTTTTTGGTTTTTGGGTCACACCCGGCAGTGCTCAGGGGTTACTCCTGGCTCCATGCTCAGAAATTTCTCCTGGTAGGCACCGGGGACCATATGGGGCACCGGGATTCAAACCGATGACCTTTTGCATGAAAGGCAAACGCCTTACCTCCATGCTCTCCCGGGCCCCAAGTATTGCCATTTTAATGATGTTAATCCTACCAATTCCTATGTCTCCATTTTTTGGTGTCCTCTTTGATTTCTTGAAGCAGGCTTTGTAGTTTTATTTTTATAGGTTCTTCACCTCTTTAGTCAAGTTAACTCCAAGATATTTGACTTTGTTAGACAATATGTAAATGGGATTTATTTTTTAATGTCCATTTCTTCCTTATCATTTTTATGTACAAGAAGACCATTTATTTTGAGTGTTAATTTTTTAGCCTGCCACTGTTCTATATGAATATATTATTTCTAGAAGCTTTTGTTAGTGTCTTTCGAGTTTTCTAAATATAGTATTTCATCTGCAAACAGTGAGAGATTGACTTCTTTCTTTCTTTCCTATCTGGATGCCCTTGATAATTTTCTTTTCTAAATCACTATGGCAAGAACTTATAGCTCTGTTTTGAATAGGGCTGGTGAGAGAGGGCAGCCTTTTCTTAAACCAGATTTAAAGGAAAGGCTTTTAGTTTATCTCCATTGAGAAAAGTTCCTTTTATTCCCATCTTGATGAGAGTTTTTATCAAGAGTGGGTGTTAGACCTTATTACTTTCTCTGCATCTATTGATATGATCATATGGTTTTAATTTTTCTTTTTGTTGATATGGTATATTACGCTGATTGATTTACATATGTTAGACCATCCTTGCAGTCCTGGAATAAAATCTACTTGGTTATGGTGCATGACCTTCTTGATGATGCATTGGATCTTATATGTTTGATTTTTGTTGAAGCTCTTTGCATCTGTGTTCATCAGGGATATTGATCTGTGGTTTTCTTTCTTTCTTTTTTTTTTTGCAACATCTCTGTCTGCTTTTGGTATCAAGGTGATGTTAGCTTTATAAAAATTCAATTTCATGAAAGACCTGAAAAGGATTTGTAGCAATTCCTCTGTACTCAGTAGTTATCTATTTAATTTTCAGGTTTGAAAGATTTTCTCTTTGTTTGTTATTCATTACTAATTCTGAGAAGGTAGTTGAAACAATTTTTATACTTTTGATTTTATGAAGGTATATGTCTATCTTGGAGAATGAGTCATGTTCTTTGCATAAGTATGTGTATCCTTGGGGCCAGAGTGGTGGCACAGCATAGGGCATTTGCCTTACATGCAGCTGACCTTGAACTGCGGGCAGACCACAGTTTGAAACCCCGATATCCCATATAGTTCCCCAACCCAGGATCAATTTCTGAGTGCATAGCCAGAAATAACCCCTGAGCATCACTGAGTGTGGCCCCCCAAAAAAGAAAATAAAAAGAATCTATATCCAGTATTCTCTGGAATGAAGAGCTTTATTTCTAGGCCACACTCTTTCATTACTTCCTCCAGAGCTAATATATTCTTGTTGGGTTTTAGCCTGCTTGACCTATCAAGGGGTAACAGTCAGTGTTGACGTCTCCAACTATTACTGTGTTGATATTGATGATTTTCTTCAAAACTTTTAGTAATTGTTTTAAATATTTTCCTGGCCCTATGTTGGGTAATGCATGTTTAGGAGTGTTATTTCTTCTTCGCACACATATCCCTTGATTATTAATAATTATCCATCTCTAACCCTTGTAAGCTTTTTAAGTCTAACATCTGTGTCATCTGATATAAGTACGGCCACACCATTCTTTTTAACAGGCTGTTTGCTTGGATGATCTCCAAGATTTGACTTTGAGTCTATGCTTCCTCTGGTTATTCAAATGTGTTTCTTGAAGGTAGCAAAACGTTTGATTCAACACTTTATCCATTTTGCTACTCTGTGTCTCTTATCTGGTGTATTTTAGTCTGTTGACATTGAGAGAGAAGATTGCCATAGGATTTAATGTAAACATTTTGTAGGACTTTTGTGTGTTTATTGGGTCTGCTTTGCTTCAAACTAGACCTTACAGTTCTTTTTTAAAGGCTGGTTTTGAGTCTGTAAATTTTGTGACTTCTGTTTATCTGTGATGCTGCATATCATTAATTCAAACCTGAATGTAAGTCTTGGTGGTTGAAATAGTCTTGGTGAAGCATTCATTTCATTGAGTTTTTCTACTATACCCCACCATTGCTTTTGGCCTTGAAGTTTGCTTGTGACAAATATTTTGTAACTCTTAAGGATGCATTTTTATGTGTAATTTTCCTTTTTTTTATCTTGCTGACTTCAGTATGCTATTTCTATCTGTGGTATAGATCATTGTAATCATGCTACAATGTGTTTTTCTTGGATCTTGATGTGTTTTTCTTTGGATCTTTTATCTCTTTATTTAAACATCCTGATTACATATATGATTGTGATTAGGTTTCAGTTATGTGCAACATTCCCACCACCAAAGTCCCAAATCTCCCTCCCTGCCCACCCCCACCTGTACCCCAGACAGATTTTTCCAGTTCCCTCATTCATTCTCATGATTAGGTTAGTTCTCTGTGTAGTTATTTCTATAACTGTACTCACCACTCTTTGTGGTGAGCTTCATGAAGTGAGCTGGAATTTACAGCCCTCCTCTCATTGTCTCTGAGGATTCTTGCAAAAATGACTTTTATTTTTCTTAAAACCCATTGATGAGTGAGACTATTCTGCATCTCTCTCGCTCCCTCTGACTTCTTTCACTCAGCATGATAGATTTCATGTACATCCATGTATAGGAAAATTTCATGACTTCATCTCTCCTGATGGATGCATAATATTCCATTGTGTATATGTACTGTTTCATTAGCCATTCGTCTGTTGAAAGGCATCTTGGTTGTTTCCAGAACCTGGCTATTGTGAATAGTGCTGCAAAGAATAAGGTGTGAGGAAGGGGTTTTTATATTGTATTTTTGAGTTCTTAGGGTATATCCCTAGGAGTGGAATAGCTGGGTCGAATGGGAGCTCAATTTCCAGATTTTGGAGGAATTTCCATATTGCTTTCCATAGAGGTTGGACTAGACAGCATTCCCACCAGCAGTGGATAAGAGTTCCTTTCTCTCTACATCCCCGCCAACACTGATTATTCTCATTCTTTTTGATGTGTGCAAATCTCTGTGGTGTGAGGTGGTATCTCATCTTTGTTTTGATTTGCATTTCCCCGATGATTAGTGATGAGGAGCAGTTTTTCATGTGCCCTTTGGTCATTTGTATTTCTTTTTTTTTTTATCAAAGCTTCTGTTCATTTCTTCTCCCCATTTTTTGATGGGATTAAATGTTTTTTTTTTTTGTAAGTTCTGTTAGTGCCTTGTAAATTTTGAATATTAGCCCCTTATCCGATGGTTATTGGGTGAATAGTTTCTCCCACTAGTGGGTGACTCTGGTATCCTAGGCACTATTTATTTTGAGGTACAGAAGCTTCTCAGTTTAATGTATTCCCATTTGTTGATCTCTGCTTCCACTTGTTTAGAGAGTGCAGTTTCCTCCTTGAAGATGCCTTTAGTCTCAATGCCATGGAGTGTTTTACCAAAGTGTTGTTCTATATACCTTATGGTATCAGGTCTGATATCAAGGATTTTACCTTCTACCATTTGGATTTTACCTTCGTACATGATGTTAAATTGGGGTCTATGTTCGCTATTTTGTAAGTGGCTAACCAGTTCTGCCAGCACCGTTTGTTGAAGAGGTTTTCCCTGCTCCACTTAGGATTTCTTGCTCCTTTGTCAAAAATTAGGTAATTGTATGTCTGGGAGACAATGTCTGAAAATTAAAGCCTATTCCACTGATCTGAGAGTCTGTCTTTAGTCTAATATCATGCTGTTTTGATAACTATTGCTTTGTAATACAATTTAAAGTTGGGAAAGTAATGGCTCCCATTTTCCTTTTTCCTACGAGTACTTTAGCTATTTGAGGGTGTTTATTGTTCCAGATGAACTTCATAAATGTTTAATCAACTTCTTTGAAGAATGTCATGGATATTTTTAAGGGGATCACATTAAATCTATATAATGCTTTGGGGAGTATTGCCATTTTAATGATGTTAATCCTGCTAATTCATGAGCAGGTTGTGTGTTTCCATTTCCATGTGTCCTCTCTTATTTCTTGTAGCAGAGTTTTATAGTTTTCTTTGTATAGGTTCTTCACGTCTTAGGTCAAGTTGACTCCAAGATATTTGAGTTTGTGTGGCACTAATGTGAATAGGATTGCCTTCTTAACGTCCATCTCTTCCCTATCATTATTGGTGTATAAAAAGGCCATTGATTTCTGTGTATTAATTTTGTAGCCTGCCACCTTGCTATATGAGTCTACTGTGTGTAGAAGCCTTTTGGTAGAGCCTTTGGGGTTCTAAGTAGAGTATCATGTCATCTGCAAACAATGAGAGCTTGACTTCTTCCTTTCCTATCTGGATTCCTTAATATCTTTTTCTTGTCTGACTGCTATAGCAAGCACTTCCAGTACTATGTTGAAGCGGAGTGGTGAAAGCAGACAGCCTTGCCTTGTACCAGAATTTAAAGGAAAGGCTTTTAGTTTTTCTCCATTTAGGATAATATTTGCCATTGGCTTGTGGTAGATGCTTCAACTAGATTAAGAAATGTTCCTTCCATTCCCATCTTGCTGAGATTTTTGATCAAGAATGGGTGTTGAACCTTATCAAATGCTTTCTCTGCGTCTATTGATATGATCATGTGATTTTTATTTTTCTTCTTGTTGACGTTGTGTACGATGTTGATAGATTTACGGATGTTAAACCAGCCTTACATTCCTGGAACGAAACCTACTTGATCATAATGAATGATCTTCTTGATGATGCTATTGGATCCTATTTGCCAGGATTTTGTTGAAGATCTTTGCATCAGCATTCATCAAGGATATTGGTCTGTAATTTTCTTTTTTGGCAGCATCTCTATCTTGTTTTTGTATCAAGCTGATATTGGCTTCATAAAAGCTGTTTGGGAGCGTTCCCGTTTTTTCAATTTTATGGAAGACCCTGGCTAGGATTGGTAGTAGCTCTTCTTGAAAGATTTGAAAAAATTCATTATGAAATCCATCTGGGCCAGGCTTTTCTTTTTGGGCAGCTGTTTGACTACAGTTTCAATTTCCTCAGTAGTGATGGGGGTGTTTAGATATGCTACATCCTCCTTATGTAAATGTGGAAGGTTATAAGTGTCCAAGAATTTTTCCATTTCTTCTAGGTTCTCATGTTTAGTAGCATAAAGTTTCTCAAAGTAGTCTCAGATTACCCTTTGGATGTCTGCAACATCTGTCGTGATATCCCCTGTTTCATTTCTAATAAGGTTATCAGATTTCTCTTTCTTTCTTTGTGAGTTTTGTCAATGGTCTATCAACCTTGTTTATATTTTCAAAGAACCAGCTTCTGATTTCGTTGATCATTCGGATTGTTTTTTGGTTTTCCACTTCATTGAGTTCTGCTTTCATTTTGTTATTTCCTTCTGTCTCCCTATTTTTGGTTCCTTTTGTTGGTCATTTTCTAATTTTATGAGCTTGTCATTAAGTTATTCAGGTATGCCCCCTCTTCCTTCCTGACATGTGCTTGTAGAGCTATAAATTTTCCTCTCAGGACCACTTTCGCAGTTTCCTATAGATTCTGGCAGTTTATGTCCTCATTTCATCTTTTTCCAGGAAAGTTTTGATTTCTTTTTTATTTCATCTTGGACCCACTGGTTGTTCAGTAGCAGGGTGTTTAATTTCCAATTTTAAAGTTTTTGTTCTGTGTGCCTTTGTAGTTCTCATCTAATTTCAGAGCCCTGTGGTCGGCAAAGATAGCCTGCAAGATTTCTATCCTCTTGATTTAATGGAGGTATGTTTTATGTGTCATCATGTAGTCTATCCTGGAGAATGGCCCATGTACATTGGGGAAGAATGTGTATCCAGGTTTTTTGGAATGGAGTGTCCTATATATATTTACTAGTCCTCTTTCTTCCATTACTCTTTTCTGGGCTAGTATGTTTTTGTTGGGTTTCAGTCTGGTTGACCTATCAAGTGTTGATAGGGCCCTGTTGGGGTCTCCCACAATTTTGTATTATTATTGATTTCTTCTTTCAGATTTGTCAGTATTGTATTAGATAATTTTCTGGTCTCTCATTGGTTGCATATATGTGTAATAGTCTGATTTTTTTCCCTGTTGCATATATCCCTTGATTAGTACATAGTGTCCATCTTTGTCACTTTCCACTTTTCTGAGTATAAAGTTGGTGTCATCAGATATTAACATGGCCACCCCAGCTTTTTTGAGGGTGTTGTTTGCTTGGATGATTTTCCTCCAGCCTTTGATTTTGAGTCTATGTTTGTTCTGACTATGCAGATGTGTTTCTTGCAGGCAGCAGAAGGTTGGATTCATCTTTTCGACCCATTTTGCCACTATGTGTCTTTTAGTTGGTGAATTTAGTCTATTGATACTGAGAAAGATGATTGTCATAGGACTTAATGTCATCTTTGTAGATAAGTTTGCTGTGTTTGTTAGTCTCTCTTGCTTTAGGGTAGACCTTTAAGTTTTTCCTTTAAGGCTGGTTTTTCATCCGTGAAGTTTCTGAGCTGTTGTTTATTCATGAAGCTATGTATCCTTCCTACAACCCTGAATGTGAGTTGGGCGGGGTGCAGTATTCTCAGTGAGATATTCATTTCATTCAGTCTTGTCACAATATCCCACCACTATCTTCTGGCCTTGAGAGTTTCTCATGTCTGCTGTAAGACTTAGAGATGCTCCTTTGAATGTAATTTCCCTTTCTGATCTTGCTGTATTCAGTATTCTGTCTCTATCTGTGGAATTTGCCATTGTAACAAGGATGTGTCTTGGGGTGTTTTTCTTTGGGTCTCTTTTAGCTGGTACTCTTCGGGCATGTAGGATTTGATTGCATGTAGTCTTTAACTCTGGAAGTATCTCTTTGATGATGTCTTTGACAGTTGATTCTTCCTGGAGATCTCCTACCTGGGTCTCTGGAACTCCAATGATTCTTATGTTGTTTCTGTTGAGTTTATCAAAGACTTCTATTTTCATCTGTTTGCATTCTTTGAGTACTTTTTCCATTGCCTGTTCATTTGTCTTAAGGTTCTTTTCCAATTTCTTCTGTTGTGGTGAGTTTTTCTGCATCACATCTCTCTGATTCTCTCCTCACCTGCTGTTACCCTGCTAGCAAGGCCATCAATTGAGGTTTTCAGTTGAACTACCGTGTTTTTCAGATCTGTTATTTCAGTTTTGAGTTTTCTGATTTCTGTCTTTGTGTTCTGTTCAGATCAATCTATGCTTTCTTTGAGTCCTTCAAACATCTTCTATATTGTTATTTTAATTTTCTTTTCCAAGAGGTTAATCAGATGGTTGGAATGACATCCAACATATGGTCCCTCAAGCACTTCCAGGAGTGACTCCTGGGTGTACAAAGCCATTAGTAACCCATGAGCACTGCCAGTGTGTTCCCAAAACAAAACAAAATAAAAGTAGATGATATCAATGCTTTGTAAAGTTTCCAAGTAGCATGATCAATTAAAGATCACTGTCACCTTAAACTTCGCTTTACAGAAAGGAAAAAAATATAGAACATGTAGGTTTATGCAAGTTAGTTTGCTATACAGGGTTGAAGTCATTCTTTCTACTTGTTCCACTTTAAAGTGAGTGGCCAGTATTCCCTGTGAAAGAAGCAAGGTTTTCTATCTAAACTTGATTTATTCTCTAGAACTAATATATTTTAAGCATTTATTATAGTCTATATAACATGGTTATAATAGTATTAATTTTCATGATTTTGATGAGCAAAGTTATTTTATAACCACCGCCACAGTGCCCAAATCCTCCATCAGTATTTAGTGCACATACCTAGCACTTCTCTTTCTTCTTCCTGCCTTTGCAATATATTTGGCAATCAGTGATCAAGTGTTTAACCTCCATTAGTATTGTCTTACTGCAAATATTTTATAAATCTTTCAGCTATCTTAACATCTAAAACTTTCTTATTTATCACCAGTAATATTTTCCTTATCTTTCCTTTGGTTGGAGCAGAGTTAGGAGTCAGCATGTAGTTATTTTGTGTTCCATAAAATGTGAATCTTTGGAATGTGTTTGTTTGCTTAGGGTGTGTGTATGTGATAAAATTTAGGTTGCATGTTCTCATTTCTGCACGAGTTTATGCTTCTCCAGGAAGCTGGCATATATACAGATGATTACAAAACCATAAACAAGAAAGTGGTAGCAGAATACTGGTATTCTCTAAGAGGATAGAAAAGAAGAGGTAGAGATGTGAAAGACAGAATTATGGCAATAGGCAGAATGTATGACTCTCAGTGACAAGCCAGAGCACACAGTCAGCTTAAAAAAGAGGACCATATATACTGTTTAGAGCTTTGAAGTAGTCTATCTGCTACTCATAGTAGATAAGAAATGGTTTGGATACAAGTTTTGCCATTTATCTTTTACAGTATGTCAAAGAAATTATTTAACTTCCTTAATTCATAGGTTTCTGGTTTCTGCATATGCAAGTTCCGTGAATGTTGGCACAAAACAAACAAAGAGAGAATACTGCTTGTCTTGGAGTAATCACCAAAGATTATATGAGGAAATATGGAAAAAGGCATTCAAATATTTTATTCATGTTTGTGAAATATTTTTCAAACATGTAAAACTTTAAAAATCAGTAAGGCAGTTATGTTGTGGTTAAGAAAACAAGCAGCTCCCACCTTGGTATGGCTAAAGGTGATATTAAGGAACCCTTCAAGGGTTAGGGTTAGGGTTACAGTGTATTATTTACAGTCCTAGGTCTTCACTCAGACCCTTCTCTACTCACTACACTCAGAACAACTTTCTGTATCCATAAGCTAACTTCATGCCAAAAGTCCTACATAAGTGTACAGTTTTTATCTTTTGCTTGGTCTTTTTCTATATATAGTGTAAATTGTGACTCCTATAAATATTCTTGTAAATATCTTTAGTGTATAAATATTTAGATGCACAATTATTATTGTGCTAAAATTGCCTGTAATATTCACTATAAAATAATATATAGTGTTTAGCTTAGGAACAGCAGATTGCACTGCATAGCTTAGGTTGTATCTCTATTAGGTCTATCTATCTATCTATCTATCTATCTATCTATCTATCTATCTATCTATCTATCTATCTATCTATCATTAGACTAAACCATCTATAATTGTGTACATACACACAGCTACTTGCACAATGATAAAATTACCCCAAGACTCATTTCTTGCAACATTTCCCCATTGTGAATAGGATAAACAACAAGATTAATTGAACAACTTTGAGCACACCTTTAAAACATTTGGAAGGGATATAGAGCCACAACTGATAGTGCTCAGGACTTACTCCTAGTACTATGCTCAAGAATTACTTTTATTTCTTGTTTTTGTTTTTGAACTGCAACTGGAAGTGTTCAGGGATTATTCCTGGCTCTGCACTCAGGAATTACTGCTGGCATTACTTGGGAACCATAACTGGGATAGCTTGAGTCAGTCACGTGCAAGTTAAGTGCTCTACTTTCTTACCTGCTTCAGCTTCAACTTTGCCTTTTTAACGATGTGACATAATTTATGTTTTTTTTTGTTTGAATTGTGAAAAAATGCTGGGCTGAATATCCTTGTATGTAAATCACTATTTGTAACTACTTAATTAGAACAAATGATTAGAAGTATTATTACATTTTATAGAATATTCTCTCTCTTTCTCTCTCTTTTTGCTTTTTGGACCACACTCAGGTTACTCCTGGCTATGCACTCAGGAATCGCTCCTTTCTTGGGGGACCATATGTGATGTTGGGGGATTGAACTGTGGTCCATCCTAGGTCAGCCGCATGCAAGGCAAACATCCTACTGCTTGTGCCATTGCTCCGGCCCCAGAATATTCTATCTTAAATTAAATTGATTACATTAAATTAAATTGACTACATATGCCAAAGACTTTTCTTACGGTGCATAAATGTTTAGGGTCCTATAGATTTCATAGATTTCCATGTCCAATTTGTGCATTATAATAAAATCTTTAACATAAAATTTTTTAGTGAAAAAAAATTTTAGGTGAAGCTACATATATCCCACATATTTAGTTAAATAGCAATCTATCATTCTTTTACATAATTTACCTTATTTTCCGGCGTATAAGACCACTTTTGAAACGAATAAAAGTCAACCGAAAATCGGGGGTCATCTTAAACGATGAGTATATTCCGAAAAATAATTCAATATGCCGCTAAATGAAAATTGTCTGAATATTACCACAAAACGAATTTTCCAACTCGATCCTGCACCAATCACTGCAAAGCTGCTCGAACTGCCTTTCTAACTCAGCCTATCCAAGCAGGCTTTATATGCATGCAAATTAGACAATGTTCTGGACCCTAAATCTACACTGTAAAAAGCCTGCTCAGATTGGCCAGAGTCAGAGAGGAAGTCTATTACAATATAACCTTTAAACCTTTGCTTGTGATTGGCTCACTGTGGTACATACAGTTGCAGTACAGGAACGTTCTGTCTGATACAGCGAATATAGGCCTAAACCTATGTTTTAACTGCAAAATTAGGGGGTCGTCTTATACGCCAGCTGTTTTATATGCCGGAAAAATACAGTTACTTCTGTTTATAAAAATTGAGAGATATAGTTTTTGTAGAATAAAAAGGACTCTCACCTCTGATACTCTACTTCTAAACCCAGCAATGTACTGTAAATAATGATGAAGGCAAACAGTTCTAAATTTTCTTCTTAGGTAATTCAAGCCTTACAATCAGTAGACAAAGTCTTTGGAATGTTGATGGAAGGTCTCAAACTGCGGAACTTGCAGAATTGTGTGAATATAATTCTTTTGGCCGACCATGGTATGTATTGTTTTAATTATATTTTGACATTGAATATGCTTTAATGCTACAATGGATATACTAAAGTACTAATGATACTTTGTGTACTTACTGAGATAGTTCAGAGGCCTGGACTATATACTTTAAGTAAGGGAGACAAGGTTTGATCCTCAGCACCACACAATTCCTTTCATTGAAATAGGAGTGGTCCTTTATACTTTCAAGTTTATATTTCTAGAGCAAGAAATGTTTGAAGGAGCAAAGAATGAGTTTTGTGGTGGACTGCAATAAATAGAGGATAAATTACATATTGTAGATAATATTATCAGATTGTCTCTCAGATTCATTCTCATATAAAATTTCTATAAAATGGTGGTAAGGTGTTTGCCTTTCACGAAAAGGTCATCAGTTCAAATCCCGGTGCCCCATATGGTCCCCCGTGCCTGCCAGGGGCAATTTCTGAGCATGGAGCCAGGAGTGGCCCCTGAGCACTGCCGGATGTGACCCAAAAAACAAAAACAAAAAAAAAAACCAAAAAAAAAATGGAGTTGGAAGTAGTTGAGAACTAATTGCTGTGTTTGACTTATAACTCAATCATAAAAGCACTTTGGAGATCTACATTGAATAGGTTATTTAAACATAAACATTGGCAACCATTTTCTACTGGTTAAAGATTTCCATATTAGTTAGAACACATCCAATATATATTTTTAAATAATGTGAACAGACTTCTATAAAGTCTCTATCACTCTATATTTATCCACTTGACATTAATGATCCATTTCGATGAACCCTAGTGTTAAAGGAACAGGACAGATACCATATTGTGTTCCATCACATGCAATTTTAAATTATAGTACATGAGAGAGAGATAGTAAAGCAAGTAGGGTATTTGCCTTGTATGTGGCTTATCTAGGTTAGATTTCTGGCATCTCTTATGATTCCTTAAGCCCACCAGTAATGACCCTTGAACTTAGAACCAGGAGTAAGTCCTCAGCACTACTGAATATGGTTCAAATTAAAAAAAATTACAGTATCTCTTCGCTCAACTTCATCAATAGAACCTGGACACAATTACTTGGAAAGTATACTGTACAAATGCATGTCTAACTTTTCATTTAATATAACAGGAATATAAGAGAAAAAAAGAATATAACAGGAATATTTTATTTCTCATCAATTTATAAAGAAATTATGTTGAACAAGATAATTTTATTTGAAGCCTTGCTATATTATTTTCTCCAGAAAATATTTTTAACTGCCCACTCAATGCCAAGTATGTTACTAGATTATGCATTTTCACAAGTATATACAACAGAAATGATTCCTTTTTGGAATAGAATGATATGAACTATTTTCTGGGTTCAAAATAATTTTCAATAGCTCTGAAATAACTATATGGGGTGCAGAGAAGATAGGAGCTTGTCTTTAGAACCTTTATTTATATTTTTGAATACCAAGAAATGGCAAGTATAGTGAGCGTTTAAACAGTTTTTAAATGCCACCCCCAACACTTTAACTATTGTTTCAAAATTAAAGAGTGTATTTCAATGTAACATGTAAGATATAGTACAGGAAAAAGGTACTTATCTTTTATCCTATTGATGTCAATTTGAATCTACACCATTATATATGGTTCTTCTACCCCCTCACAAGATAACAATAGGTATAAATAACATATATTAAAGAAATGACACAATATAGATGTTAAAATAAAAACAGTTAAATTTTAAATTGTGATATGATTTGAAGCTTTTTTAGGTATGGTAAGTATTTTTTGTTATTGTTACTTGTTTTTGTTTGTTTTGTGCTATAACTGATGATGCTCAAGGGTTACCTCTGGCTTTGCAATGGATGCTGTGGATTGACCCTTGGTCAGCTGCATGCAAGACAAATTCCACTGTGCTATCACTCTCGCCCCTAAATAATCATATTTTAGAGCACACCTACTTACATAATAGAAACAATATATTTTTGAGATGTCCTTAGTCTCTTAACTGTTTTTTACTTTATTAAGTTTTACATTTTATGAAAATACATTTGGTATTTAAAATTTAAAACTATACATTTGTGTGTTTAGAAAGGTATCTTGCATAGCATACCAACAATTATTGTAAAATGCTAACTAACTTTCTACAGAGGGTTTTCAAAATCAAAATTAATTTAGAAACATTAATTATTCTATATTAAGCAAATGGTCAGTTTACAGTTTACAGTTCTAGTATATAAGCTTTATTAAAATGACATCTCTAATAAAAATTCTTTGTATTTTTCACTGTCAAGATTTTCAGGGTTTGCCACTCAGAATATTGTATAGACTCTTAGTGAAACTTAGTTTGAAGTCTATAACATAAAGTGTTCCATATGGCATAATAATGTTACAATCTCTAATATTTAATGTTTTTTTTTTAATTCAGGAATGGATCAGACTTACTGTGATAAAGTAGAATATATGACTGATTATTTTTCTCAAATAAACTTCTACATGTATGAAGGGCCTTCCCCTCGTATCAGGTCAAGAAATGTGCCTCAGGATTTTTATTCTTGTAAGTATCAAGTAACCCATGTGAAGAAAAATGGTAAAATTGAAAATGAACAACTGAAGCTTTCTAATAATAAGAAATTAAGGATGATTAGGTCTCTATTATGATTTCTTGGGAAGACCAGAAGCAAATGAGAAATTCCTATGGTTAAATATAATTAGCTTATAAAGTTTATGGTAAATCTAACATTTTTAGGTTCTAAATATTTACATTCTAAAATGGCGAAAGAGTTACATTTCAATAGTTTTTCGTTTTGTCAAATATCAGTTATTGGTAAGTGAATGTATAACATTTGAGTTGTTCACAAGTGTTTGCAATTGAATCAATTGTAATATATTATTTTTTACTTTTCAGTTAATTCTGAAGAAATTGTTAGAAATCTTAGTGTAAGTATATGTTCTCCTAAAATATCTGAATTACTGCTATGCCTTTAATCTGTATTTTAAGAAATTTATATTCTATACTTTGAAGTTCAACTCTCTTATAATTTATTTTGAAACCTTCTAGCAACACTACTTTCATGCATACCAGTGTTGTAATCTTAGCTGTTTTAATTTTTTGGTTGAAAATGTTTAGTTTTGTTTGTTGTCTTCATTTTTTAGTTCTCCTAGACTAGGGAATAAGTAAGAGATAGCCATTGATTTCTAATTTCTAATGGAAAAGGTCTTGGGGCTGGAGAGATAGCACAGCATCTGGTGTTTGCCTTGCAAGCAGCCGATCCAGGATGGACGATGATTCGATGATTCGAATCCTGGCATCCCAGATGATCCTCTGTGTCTGCCAGGAGTGACTTCTGAGTGCAAAGCCAGGAGTAACCCTGAGTGCTGCCAGGTGTGACCCAAAAACCAAAAACCAAAAAAAGAAAAAAGAAAAAGTCCTTACAGGGCTGGAGAGATACCCCAGTTCTATTCCCAGCTCAACACATGGTCTACTAAAGATCAAGGTGTGATTCCTAAGTAGAAATCTAGAGTAACCCCTGAGCACCAATAATGGCCCCAAATCTTAAACATTTTTTAATTAGTATCTTTATTAGGCACCATTATTACACATATGCTTGTAGTTGGGTTTCAGTTATAAATAAAAAGAACACGCCCCTTCACCAGTGCAACGTTCCCACCACCAATGCCCCAGTTTCTCTCCTACCTCGACCCCTGCCTGTATTTCTTAGGGAGGTAAAGAAAAAATTTCAGTGCTTGAAGTTTTTTCTTCTGCTATTTTTATTACTTTGAATTGGTGAAAATATATGAACCTGATTAAAATGCAAATGTAAGAAAGTGTAATAGGGCAACAACTTCCAGCTACTCTAACTGTGGACTTGGCCTGTATTACCTCCCAATCGTGCCAAACTTGGTCTCTCGTCCCAGATCCCCACCTGAGACTTTGCTTTCAGTAGCCATATTGTCACCTGAACTATGTGAGTAAACTGCTCCCTTGACTCTAGGCTGGCCTCTCAAAGCCACACTCTACCTGGTGCCTGTGTGCAGGGAATGAAGCCAAGCTGAGCCTCGCAGCAGCTCTCTTCTTCTGAACCTTTCCTCAGCTCCTCAGCCAGGCATTCAGGTCCTCAATGATCTGAGTCAGATCCCTCTTTTTTTAATTTATTTTTATTATTTTTATTTTTTGTCCCCCAATTCACAATACAGACCAGGCAAAGGGCCTGTGTTGAGGTGTATATGGGGTACACTTACTGTACCTCCTCTTTCTGTAGTCAGTGTAAAAAACACAGCCTGTGGTAAGAATTTGGAGGCCTTAATTTTTCTTTTCTTTTTTTGTGATTTTATATATATATAGGAATATATATATATAAAATATATATTTATATATATAAAATATATATATAAAACCTGCAACATTTCATGACCAATATCCCAAGTGTCCTTCCTCCCTACCCCACACCAGCCTGTAATTTAGACAGGCTTTCTACTTCCCTCATTCACTCACATTTTGTTATGACAATTCTCAGTGTAATTATTTCTGTGGCTGCAATAAATGATCCCTGTGATGAACTTCATGTCGGGGACTAGACCCTCCAGTCCTCCTCTATTTTGTCTCTGAGAATGAGACAAATGAGAATAACACAAATGTTATTCATTTTTCTCAAAACCCATAAATGAGGGAGACCATTCTGTGTTTATCTCTCTCCCTCTGACTTATTTCACTCAGCATAATAGATAGGGGTTAATATCCAAAATATACAAGGCACTGACAGAACTTTACAAGAAAAAGACATCTAGCCCTGTCAAAAAATGGGGAGAAGAAATGAACAGACACTTTGACAAAAAAGAAATACAAATGACTAAAAGGTACATGAAAAAATGCTCCACATTACTGATCACCAGGGAGGTGCAAATCAAAACAGCTATGAGGTACCATCTCACACCATAGAATTGGCACACATCAGAACGAAATGAGAACAAGCAGTGCGGGCAGGGATGTGGAGAGAAGGAAACTCTTATTCACTGCTAGTGGGAATGTCGTCTGGTGCCTGTGACAATTTCCTTTGTGGAAAGCGATATGGATATTTCTCCAAAAGCTGGAAGTTGAGCTCCTGTATGATCCAGCTATATCACTCCTAGGGATATATCCCAGGAACACAAAAATACAAAAATCCCTTTCTCGCACCTATATTCATAGTAGCGTTATTTACAATACCCAGACTCTGGAAACAGCCTAGATGTCCCTCAGTAGATGAATGGTTAATGTAACTATGGTACATATACACAGTGGAATATTATGCAGTCATCAGAAGAGATGAAGTCATGACATTTTCCTCTTTTTTTAATTGATTTTTTATTTAAAGAAAATGCATCACATAGTTGACATAACTGATAATAATAAAGGTGTTTAAATAAAGACATTATAAAATAGGAAGAAAAATTAAAAAATAAAATGGAAGAGTAGAAAAAAGAAAAAGTTCAGTAGCAAGTATGTTTGTGAAAATTATTGTATCTGCCATAAAGTCATTAATACAAAAGCAGAAGATATAGCAAGCTTTTTTCTTTACAGAGAAGAGATAAAAAGATAACCTACTATTTTACAAACTAGTTAATTATTTTCAGAAAAACATTCTCACTAGGAGTAAAATACTTCGACTGATGATGATCTGTGTCCTGTATTAAGCTTGTGTTTTTAGAAAATCAGGCCCAGACTGTACATCCATATTATTCTAGTTTGTGAGATGCAGTAACATCCACTTTGTTCTTAGATAATATGACCCAATGTATCAACTCTAGTGGCTTCACCTCAAATTCTAAAAAGTAAGAGAAAGCTTCAGACTTCTTTAGAGGC
>PVKC010019056.1:0-19404 GCA_004027635.1 Crocidura indochinensis
TCTGTCTGTCTGTCTGTCTGTCTATCTATCTTTATTTAAGCACCATGATTATAAACATGATTGTGGTTGGGTTTCAGTCATAAAAAGACTTTTCACCCCCTTTTACCAGTGCAACATTCCCATCACCAATGTCCCCCATCTCCCTCCACCCCACACGCCTATATCCAAGACAGGCATTCTACTTCTCTCATTCATTGGAACTATGCAAATCTATAGATTTTTTTTTTTTTTTGGTTTTTGGGTCACACCCGGCAGTGCTCAGGGGTTACTCCTGGCTCCATGCTCAGAAATTGCTCCTGGCAGGCACGGGGGACCATATGGGGCACCGGGATTTGAACCGATGACCTTTTGCATGAAAGGCAAACGTCTTACCTCCATGCTATCTCCCGGGCCCCATCTATAGATTTTTTGTGTGCAGTTGTCATCCAACGGTATGAAAATAGTTAATCTAAGAGAATATACCAGAAATGGATTTATTTACTTATTTTATTTTTAAAACTATGAATGTTGTACAAGAATGGGAAATAAATCAACTTATTTTTCATCTTTGTCTTTGAAATATAAAAAAAGGAATAATGAGGAGGTAAAAAAGCACCTCCTCCTGTGCATGTAGAAGCATGTAAAAATTCTTCATTTTTTCCAACACAAAGATGCTTTTTTGTTTTCCTAATTTTAGTTTTATCTTCATCTTAAATTTAGAAAATGAGTGACCTGCCAAGCAATTATTTTGCATAGGTATGGGAGAGCAACCATGGACCCAGTTTCTCATTATTTATATATAAACCATTTCCAGTAGCCATTTCAATTTGAAACTGTGATTATTGAGAACAACACAATAGCTTCAGAATATTCATGATATTTATTTAACACCTTGTGGAAATCATCATACTGGGAGAAATACTCACCAATTTTTGGCAGAGAAATGTTCCTTTATCATGGGGTTATGAAAGACATAGAAGTATAATTCACTAAAATTCAGCTTTAGAGAAAGCTGTTCCTTTTATTGTACAAAGCCAACAACTCACAGGTCTAAGCTGAAATGTAGTTTTGCTGTTGTTGAAAAGTTCAAAGCTATGGCATTTGGAAAATCCTTAATTAGATTTAATATTTTAGTTATACTGAAGCTTTTTTTGTTTATAACATAGTGATTTGGCTGTTGCTTTAGTTAATTATACTTATTTCACATTGTGAATAACCAACAGAAGTCTAATAAGATATTGCTCCAATAGCCTTATTTTTTTAAAAAACAGAAAGCAAAGAAGTCAGAAAAGATTTATGGAAAGTGGCCCAAATTGAAACCTATTTGGAAGCACCTTTCCTATTTGCACAGCTAAACATCTTTGTGTTTTATTTTAAAGAAAGAAGTATGTAGACAGATAGCTCAAGTTTGAAACACACATTAGATTCTGTTTCTGTGAAAACACATTATACATCAGCATTCAGAGAGGGCTGCCAGCTCTGGAAGACTTGCATGCCCAAGGGTCATCCCTGGAGGACAAGCTGTATATAAATACCAACTGCTAGTTCATAGTTTGTGCAAATATAAAGTCTGTTAGGCCAAGATAACATGTATATAGTGTGACATGGTAGAACTTAGCTACATAAATATAGCAGACCTCAGTATATCTAGTGCTTGACATTATTATCACATCTTACTAAAGGAGCAGGTGAACGTCAGTGAGATTAGTAAAAGGACAGTAAGTATAAGGGGTGGGTAAAAAGAATTGGATAGAGGTGATTCTCTACAAAATCTTGTAGGGAAGAGAAAAATTTGGTTTGGATAACTCGGGAATATTTTGTTTTCTGAAAAACTGATTAGAAAAGGAAGAGAGAGTGTAGCCCTAACAATAGTTGGTTCGTAGTGGGTGTTCAACAAATATCATTAAGTCCTGTTGCTCCTTTGTTTCTGATTTAAATCTACCATTGCCAATGATCTAATTCACGCATCACCTATCTGTGGGGTGATTAAAATAAGCTTCACTGCTCTTCTTTAGCCTCCAGTTTCTTCTCTCCTATTGAAGCTTTCAGTATCTTTTCCCTAATTCAACCTTTTCCAACTGCTTGATAACTTGATGATTTGAGATCCTACACTTTGTAGGCCTGAGTGAAATTATTTCCTAAAGGTTTCACATGCCACCCCACCTTTCCCATTTGTACTTAATATCCTCTCAAAAACCATCTAATCACATATTTGTATTGTGCTCTGGGAAGGACAGTTTTCTTTTGAGGCCTCTTTCTCCCTCCTGAGAGTCATCTCTCTCTTCTAAATTTCCCAAATAACTTGATATTTATCTTTCTTAGAAGCACTTTTAACTTTTTGTGTTGTAATGTACTTGTTTAGATGAGGTCTTATATTTTTCTATCAGCTATTTCTATTAAGGGCATGAACTCATAACTTATCCATCTTGTGGCCCACATAAACTTCTTTTACAAATCCTTTTCTCCCATTTAAGTAGGCCATTCCATAGTCCCTGTATATTCTCATCCTATTTCATATTTCTAAGTTGTTCCTTTTATCAGATAATTTATATAGAATTTGGATATATGCCTCAGCTGTAAGGTACATACTTTGCATGTGTTCGTCTCTTGATGCAATAGATGCTATATAGATTGATAGATAGATAGATAGATGATAGATAGATGATAGATAGATAGATAGATAGATAGATAGATAGATAGATAGATAGATAGATAGATAGATAGATGATAGCAAAGTGGTAATACTGCTCTGCTGCCCAAAAGACCATGATCCAGAAAGAAGGATGGAGTATTTCATCTATTTATATCTAATTTCACATTCATTTTTTTGTGCTATAGGCACCTTTGCTGTATCAATTTTTCTTTTCGTATGTTAACTTGCTTTTGACCACATTTGTCCTCTTGTACACTTATGATTTCTGTATGTGTCTCTCATTGGAGCTCCTTGAATTTTAGAAATTCATCTGCATTCTGAACTTCGATGAGATGTCCTATTGCAGACTTTTATTTATCTTTTAAACATTTCAATTTCTTGTTCTTCTTGATTCTCCTATACTACATTTCTTATCCTTTTGTTAATCCCCAACCAGATTAGTCATGATGGAATTTAGCTCAGAAGTTGTTTATATGGATATGCATATGTTTTTATGACCACCCATAACATTTCTTTACTTTCTATCTTTTCTCCCTGTCTACCTGCTAAACTTTCAAGACTAAACATATTTCTGTTGTTCTGGGGCATGACTAGGCAATAGAGGGAAGGTTTGTGAATAACACAATTACTTTTGGAGCAGAAGTAGCTCAGCCTAAGTATTCAGACTTAAATAAGCAAGAGAGTTCATTTGTTTTCATTTGCAGAGCTATTGAAATTTTAAGTTTGTTCATTGTAGCAGTTAGTCAAACCTGTCAAATATATATGATCCCTTAAACCAAACTTTAGTCTGACATCTCTAATCTTTATTAATATTCTTTTACCTTTTCATAGTTAGAATTCAGAGTTTACTTATAGTTTATTTCTTGAATTTCTTCTTCTCATCATGTAATATTTCTTGTCTTTTATTCCTATTCGCATCATTTTAAACAAGATTATCTTTTCTTTTGATTAACCTGTTATAACATCCTGAACAGTCTCTTTTTTCCCTGCCTCAAATATATATTCTAAACTATGCACCATATTTTTCTTTTGAAAACATAAATCTAATTTTGCAGTACTTTGACTTATATATATTTTTAATTGCATTCAAGTGAATTAAATGTTGTTGGCTATGTTATCCGATCCAACTATATCATAATCTATCCATTCACTAGGTATTTTTACTTTTTTGTTTTTGTTGTTTTGGGAGTGGAGAGATAGTATAGCTAGTAGAATGATTGCATTGCAGCTGCTGACTTAAGTTCAACCCCTGGCACCCCATATGGTCCTCCATTCACTGTCAAAAGTTCTCCCTGATTGCAGAGTTCGGGTAAGCCTGATCAAGTCAGGTTTAGAGCCAAAACAGAACAAAACAACAAAAAAGAAAAGCTAAGTGCAATATTCGTGCAAACTTGAGTGGATTAGAAACCCTCTTGTTTTCCAAACTCACAATTAAGAAATAGAGGCAATAAGATAAAAGTAAAGAAAACTGACTCTCATATATTTGGACCTGTTTCTGACATTTATTGGCAAGTTAGATATTTTGTATCTAGATATTACCTAAGTCTGAGCTATATCAATTCTCTGTAATGTTCATATGGTTAGTAGAAAATTCTGTGTTTTCAAAAGACAAAAAAGCAATACAAGATAAACTATTTAGTACCTGAATTGAATATTCTTGTGTTTGTCCAGAAATAGAGTGTTTAGTTCCTTTGATCTAGAAGTTTGTAGTTCATTTGGGAAGAAATAAATGTACATGAAATATGTATTATTGCATTGTAATTTAAATCTCTTCTTAAATATATAATTTACCATGAAAAATTTCCATTCTCTGTATTGTCTACAGCACTGAACCCCAGGATCTTCTTCAATTGATTTTGAACCAACTGCAATCTGTAATCTTTTAAACCAAGTTTCAACCAACCCATATCTATCAACTCAATTTATTACTAGCTGCCGGGCTCATTTGAGGCTACCTTGCATGTTTCCTACTCTCTCCTCTCTCTCTCTTCTCTCTCTCTCTCTCTCTCTCTCTCTCTCTCTCTCTCTCCTCTTGCTCTCCAAGACCTAAAACTCTTTAACTCCTCAAAATCTTCTTTTCTTTACTGGAAATGTATCCTGAGTATATGTTTATAAAATCCCCTCATTTACCTTGTTCTATTCTAAGTTTCACCATCATTTTATGTATTTTCATTACATAAAGGCTTCATCTTTCTAATTAGTTCATAAGCTTTTAGACTTTAGGCCTTCCTTATATACTTGATGTTCCAGAATATCTCACAGTAAATTGAAATGTAAAATCATACTAAATATCTGGTTTAATACTTACAATAACTCTCTGAGTTATGTATAATAAGTTTTTGAGTTGAGGAAAATATGGACTAGAGAAACTAGATAAGTTACCCAATATGACAGTCAAAAATTAATTGAGCTAGGGGCCCGGGAGATAGTATGGAGGTAAGGTGTTTGCCTTTCATGCAAAATGTCATAGGTTCGAATCCCGGTGCCCCATATGGTCCCCCGTGCCTGCCAGGAGCAATTTTTGAGCATGGAGCCAGGAGTAACCCCTGAGCACAGCCGGGTGTGACCCAAAAACCAAAAAAAAATTAATTGAGCTAGTCTGCTAACATCGTTCTGTTTATCTCCAAAACTCATTATTTTCCATATATTTTATATATTTATATTAGATATTTATTGCTAATAGCAATTCTTATTTATTAGATGAAGGTATAATATTTATACTATTTCTCATGGACATTCATTATTGCCCAACTGTTTTAAGATCACTGAAATAATCTATCCAAGTAGATTTCAATCTTTTTGCAGAGAACCATGTTCTATCCTTTGTGTGCTTTGCATTTTTAATGCTCCTTACGTGGAGAACTTTGATATATACATGTACAATACTTGGTCAGTGACACTCATTATAAATGAATTATAAAAATACTCTGGTTTTCAAAACTTCTGTCTCACTTATAATTTCTTATGTGTATTTTGCCATTTTTCAATTGAAAATAAAAAGGCCTAGAAAGTGATGTCACTGGAAAATTGAAATTACTTAAATCTCCTGATACTCTGAGGCACTAAGAACACTTTACCAACATGAGATAAAATTATAATGAATGACCAAATTAGGTGTTACATTTATACTATTTAATCCCCTTTAAATGTACTTTTGTATTTACATATTGATCAATGATAATGGCCAAGACAACCATGAATGTATCTTGGGAGCAGCAAAAAAGCCCTAGTCTATGTTTTGGTCTACCATCTATACAATATCCAAGATCTCTAATTCCAAAGCATAACCAGGAGTAACCCCTGAGTGTCACCGGGTGTGGCCCCAAAAAGACAAACAAACAAACAAACAAAAAATGGAAGCCAATGCTGACTGAGACAATTGCAAGTGAACGGATCTTCTGGAAAGATCCCAGGCTCCATACTGGGATCAGCACACCAAGACCACCAACTAAAGAAGACGGATTAAAAGAACAGTTGAAGGGACAGAATATGTAGAACGACAATGAAATTCTTCATCATAAGCTCCATTCCTGGACACGTGCAGATTCCAAGCTCTCTAGATATAGAGGTCTGATTTTATCACCCATGATGGAGCTGAAGCCTTCCATTCTCCACAAAGACACCAAGAGGAGAGTAAATGAACGTGCAAGGAGTCTATAGTTATTCCCATGACAGTTTACTTCAAAGGAGGAGAAACCCTGTAGCTTTTAGGCCAAGGGAATTCCCTCTCTAATGTCCCCAATACTTACTATGCCTATGCAGGAAAAAAAATACAGCACAAAATAATCATTTTTTAAATTTATTTATCTATTTATTTATATTTTTATCTCTTTGTTTAGGTTTGGATATTGAAGTTGTTGTCTCCAATTTTTTTCCCTTTTTCTTTTTGTGCTCTGCTATGTCTTCATTTCAGGACCATGTTATTATGTGGTGCTTGTCTTTATTGCTGTAGTGCTCATTGGATTTTTTTTGATTTTTTTATGTGAGATCTCCTTGTGTATGGCTGTGATGTTTCTTTTTTCCCTTTTCTCTCTCAAACTGAGGTTGAGAGCCTCTAAAAGCACTCCACCCATTTTTGGCTTATTTGATTTTTACCCCTTTTATTGCTCTTCTTTTCTTCAAACAAAACCACATAACTTGAACTATCTAGTACTGCCTCTCAAATAGAAGGGGAAAGAGTGGAGGTTATCAAGACCAAACAGTTGCACGATCACTAAGTAGCAAGCTAGACACAGAGGGGACCACCTATACTAGCAGCCTGGGGGTTGAGGGTGGGGGATATGGGATGCAAGATGGGAACGGGGGTTTAGGGAGGACAACTTTGGTGATGGGAACTCCCTGGACACAATGTTAATATGTACCTAAAATATTACTGTCAGAGATATGTAAGCCACTTTGGTCAAAATAAAAATTATATCAAAACAAACAAACAAAAAATAAAAAATAAAAATTCCAAACAGACTAGTGAAGTTAACTCAAATTATAATTTCTTTCTACATATTTCTTCTCAATATACAGAATTTTTTCCCACTTTGACTTCATTCATTAGTTAAGGACTTTCTAGACTGGAATTGGATGATATCTGATGGTATTAGAGTCTGACTTTAGAGTTTCTGGACAATCTGAGCTCTCTGACAGGTGGTGGGTGAGGCAATGGAAAAGTGCACCCTGATGAATTAATTTTATTATTTACAGTCATGTTTTCTATTCCATGCTGGAATAGCTAGGGTAGAGTTTGGCAGAGCTGTACTCTACCTATGTCAGATCTTCATTATTTCTAATTCTACCATCAGAATTTAAAGACTTCACAGGCTGCATGTAAAGTAATGATATATTGTTTTATATGATGAAGATCTTAAGGCCACCAATAAATTTTTAAGAGCTTGTCTCTTTCTAAGGTTCACAGAAAAAATGGTTCTATATTTATCTCACTATAAAATTAACAATAATTTCTAAGTCATAAATTTTAGGTGTTGAAGACAAATCATTGAATCACTGGCCTTTCTTCTCTCTTTATTCTCTTAGATAAGTACAGGCTGGGGGATGGGATACTGAACAGCGATTACCATGACACCCAATTTGGCATCCCCTCCTGTCACAATGAGCTCATGATTTCAGGTGAAGCATAAGCAGGAGCACATGGACCCTCAAGCAAAAGAAATAAAATTTTCATCCAAATGTCCTAAAGAATAAAAATGATGGAGATAAAAACAGAAAATATATGACATGGACAAAGTTGTTTCTAACCAGAACATTTTTCAAAGTTTTCTAGGGGCATCAATTGCTCTCTGAGCAAATCGTTTTGTACAGAGCTCTAGTGAGAGCATTAGCAAACGACCCTCTCTGCCTGCAATTAGATTAGTCATGCACTTCTAGGCCTGAATTTATGGTGATTTGTATTCCAGAAGAATCTTTGCTTGGTACTTCTTCAGAGAGATAATAAAGAAAACTACTAAAGCATATACCAAGGATTGCAGATTTCCCTTTCTTTTGAAATGGCTCTTTTTCTTTAGTTTTGAAAGTTTTATCTTACAAAATCCATAAAATAGATATCTATATCTATGAAAAATATATATACATTCAAACCTCAGAGATGATTATTTTGGATATTATTAATATCATAAGTACTTGTATCATTATGCCCATGTATATACTATTTTTAGGGGAAAGGGGAAACTTCCAAGCAGTGCTCAATATCCCCTGGAGCCACTCCTACTAATTTCAACCAACCTCATATGATTGTTAAATTCTGGGACCCCAGAATTGTTAAATTCTGGGTGTTGTGCCTGTAGTTTCATGGTCATCTAGTTTATAAACAACAGCTAATTTATAAACAAAGAAAGCTAATATACCTCTTTATCTTCCAGATATAAAGCACATTAATTTTATTCTTAGCATTATCACCTGTATCATCAGAACAATTTGCACAACCTAGGAGGCTCTCTGTTAGAAATGATCTATTTTCATTCTAATTATTTTCAATGGTTTTAATTTCTAATTAATTTTTAATTCGGGTAGAGTTACACCTAGCATTGCTCAGAGCTTACTTTTGGCCAATACTTATAAATCACTCCTGGGAATGCTCAGGGATCAAACTGGCTTCAGTCAGGTGCAAGACAAGCTCCTTACTCACTCTACTATCTCTCCAGTCCTGTCAGTTCTTTTAACTTCTTTTTATTTACAAATGTTGTGGAGGCTACACGAGACAAATTATTGCGGCTCACTTCCAGTGATGCTTCTAGATTCACGAAGTTCTGGGGATCACACCTTGAGTTCCCACATAAAGAACATGAACTCTAGCTCTTTGAGCCATAACTCTCCTTGTTCAGTTCTGAGAACCACGACTGGTTGAAGGTTAGAGAATACATTTTGACATTAGAAAACTGTAGGAATTTCAGGTAAATTCTAATAAATAGATACTGTGGTTTTGCACTCTAGTTTTGCTATCCATAGTTCGATGATTTTGGAGTAAGTGTATCAAGATACACTTACATATATATATATACATGTATATATATATCTATATATCTATATATATTTATATATCTTGATACACTTACTCCAAAATCATCTAAGTGGGGCCCGGGAGATAGCATGGAGGTAAGGCTTTTGCCTTTCATGCAAAAGGTCATTGGTTTGAATCCCGGTGCCCCATATCCCGTCACTGCCAGGAGCAATTTCTGAGCATGGAGCCAGGAGTAACCCCTGAGCACTGCCGGGTGTGACCTAAAAACCACAAAATCATCTAAGTATATATATATATATATATATATATAGTGGGGCTCTATTGTTTGTGGACCCAGAAGGGGAGAGGTTTACATCGTGTGTCTCAAATGTAGTCCAGGGATCAACTGTATCAGCATTGCCTAGGGGTTCTTTAGAAACCTTGTACAGGCTCAGCCCAGACAGGTAGAACCTGACTTTATATAGGAACACTTTGTCTGTGTTTGTTTGCACAGTATAGTCTGTAAAGCATTGCTCTGATGTTTCATTTCCAATTCCTCATATTGCCCAGCAAGTCCAGAGAACTCAATGCACTGTACTACAAAGCTGGTTAGAAGTGGCACTATTGGGGCCAGAGAGATAGCATGGAGGTAATCATTTGCCTTTCATGCAGAAGGTTGGTGGTTTGAATCCTGGCATCCCATGTGGTCCCCCGAGTCTGCTAGGAGTGATTTCTGAGCATAGAGCCAGGAGTAACCCCTGAGCGCTGCCAGGTGTGACCCAAAAGACAAAAACCAACAAAAAAAAAGAAAGAAAAAGTGGTACTATCCTCTTATTTTGTTCATATTTCTGCTATCTATTCATAGACTCTTCTGTTATTAATAAATACTTTGTTTTTTAGTGTGGGAGATTACAGATGCTGGTTGTCAGAGCTTATTCCTAGTTTTATGCTCAAGAATTACTCCTGATAGGCTTGCAAGACCATATGGGGTATTGGAGATTGAACCAGGGTCAGCTGCATGCAAGGCAAGCATTTACCAGCTTTACTTTCACTCTGGCCCCATTAAACCTTTCTTGAAGCCAGAGATTCCTTTCATAGTATTTTTTGTTTTCTTAAATCTTTTCCATAAAACACACTCTTGTCTTAGATTATTACTGTTAGTGTCCATGAGGGCAGGAAATATCTTTTATAGCTTGCCTTGGATATTGTACCTCATAGAGCAACCACCATATAATATGTGCTTAATGGATGCTTGAATAAATTAACAATTGCCTGTGCCCTTTAAATAAAGCCATTCTATAGTTCATTAGGACAAGTAAATCCAGTCTGCTATATTAACAGCTGCTAATTGCTTCAAGGTTATTACTTCCTGTCTCACATTAATATTAATAATGATAATTCCTGCCATGTGCACAGGATTTTGTAACTTACTAAGTACCTTAACACTTATGACAGCCTTTACTCCTCACTAAAATGTGGCAAAGGATTCTATTTTACCAATTTTATAAATATAGACTTTCATATTTACAGAAATTAAATCTTGAGGTGGCAATCAGTGGCAAAATATCACAGGGAACAACACCAAACAGAAAGGTTAGCTTTCTTAGTCCAAGGTTGGTTTGTGTCCTTTATTAATTTTTAAGATAAGAGGTATCACACATAAACTATTTTTTTTCAAATATTGCTTGTGGTGTAAGTTTTCAGAGATCATATATGTTAATTTAGAAACATACTTTTTCAAATGAATACATTTGAGGATGTTTTTCCTCAAATGAGATCTGGGAAAGAAAAAAAATAGTAGGGTTTATTAATTGGATAGAAGATGCCAAAGAGGTGAAGTGTATAATTTAAATAAAAAGGGAGCTCAGTACTTAGATACATGATTTTTTAATTTATTTAGCAGAGACCATTTAGAGTCTAAGAAAGATGATATATTTTGTTTATTTGTTTGTTTGTTTATTTTTACAACTCTCTACTGTATTTTGGGCCTTCTTCAGATGTCATACTAGTGACTTAATCCTGGTGATGATTCTGGCGCTTCCTGTATTCAAAGCATGCTCTTAACCAGGGCTCCCCAGTACTTATACATAACATCTTGGGGGAGATAAGCAATGTATGATTCTCTCTACACTTTGTTTCCCTGTCTCTATGGTGTGGATACCTGGTGAGATGAAATTTGGCTTTTGAGTGATTATATTGATCACTTTGTCACTAAATTATATAAACCCATGAAGGCACTAAAAACACAATGATTTCTGTTGTAGACTACTCTGAATCATATGGAGAATTTTCTTTAGACATTTGAGTGAAAACACAGTCTGGGTTCTTGATATTATGCTCTCCTCTAATTTCTTTCTCTTTGCCTCTCATTGTTGACAGGGGCACCCTTTTTGTTGAATTTCTAAACTAAAATGATAGGGAAGAAATGGACATTAAGAAAACAACTCCATCCACATTATTGCCACACAAGCTCTATCTTGGAGTCAATTTGACCAAAGATGTGAAGGACCTATTCAAAGAAAACTATAAAACCCTGCTCTAAGAAATAAGAGAGGACACATAGAAATGAAAGCATATACCCTGCTCATGGATTGGCAGGATCAACATAATTAAAATGGCAATACTCCCCAAAGCATTGTACAGATTTAATGCGATCCCTCTAAAGATACCCATGACATTCTTCAAAGAAGTGGATCAAACTCTTTTGAAATTTATTTGGAACAATAGACACCCTCGAATAGCTAAAGCAATCTTTGGGAAAAAGAATATGGGAGGCATTACTCTCCCCAACTTTAAACTGTATTATAAAGAAATATTTATAAAAACAGCATAGTATTGGAATAAATGCAGGTCCTCAGATCAGTGGAATAGGCTTGAATATTCAGAGAATGTTCCCCAGACATACAACCACCTAATTTTTTATAAAGGAGCAAGAAATCCTAAATGGAGCAAAGAAAGCCTCTTCAACAAGTGGTGTTGGCACAACTGTCTAGCCACTAGCAAAAAATTGAACTTACCCCCAGCTAACATTGTGTATGAAGGTAAAATTCAAATGGATTAAAGACCTTTATATCAGACCTGATACCATAAGGTATATAGAACAACACATAGGTAAAACACTCCATGACATTGAGGCTAAAGGCATCTTCAAGGAGGAAACTTCACTCTCCAAACAAGTGAAAGCAGAGATTAACAGATGGGAATATAATAAGCTGAATAGCTTCTGCACCTCAAAGGAAATAGTGCCCAGGATACAAGAGCTACCCACTGAGTGAGAGAAACTATTCACCTAATACCCATCAGATAAGGGGCTAATATCCAAAATATCCAAGGCACTGACAGAACTTTACAAGAAAAAAAACATCTAATCTGATCAATAAATGTGGAGAAGAAATAAATAGACACTTTGATAAAGAAACAAAAATGGTCACAACACACATGAAAAAATGCTCCACATCACTAATCATCAGGGAGATGCAAATCAAAACAACTATGAGGTACCACCTCACACCCCAGAGATTGGCACATATCACAAAGAATGAGAACAAGCAGTGCTGGCAGGGATGAGGAGAGAAAGAAACTCTTATCCACTGCTGGTGGGAATGTGTCAAGTCCAACCTTTATGGAAAGTGATATGGAGATTTCTCCAAAAATTGGAAATTGAGTTCCCATTTGACCCAGTTATACTACTCCTATATGTACCTTAGGCACACAAAAATACAATACAAATATTCCTTCTTCACACCTATATTCATTACAGTCCTACTTACAATAGCCAGACTTCGTAAACAACCAAGATGCCCTTCAATAGATAAATAGCTGAAGAAACTGTGGTACATATACACAATGGAATATTATGCAGTCATCAGGAGAGATGAAGTCATGAAATTTTCCTATACATGGATGTACATGGAATCTATTATGCTGAGTGAAATAAGTCAGAGAGAGAGATAGACCCAGATGGTCTCACTCATTTATGGGTTTTAAGAAAAATAAAAGACATTTGCAATAATCCTCAGAGACAAAGAGAGGAGAGCTGGGAGTTCCAGCTCACTACATGAAGCTCACCACAAAGAGTGATGAGTGTACTTAGAGAAAAAAACTATATTGAGAACTATCCTAACAATGAGAATGAACAAGGGAAGTAGAAATCTTGTCTAGAGTACAGATGGGGGTGGTTTGGGGAGGAGGGAGCTTTGGGACATTGTATGGGAATGTTGCACTGGTGAAGGCGGTGTTCTTTACATGACTGAAACCCAACTATAGTATGTTTGTAATCAAGGTATTTAAATAGATATTAATTTAAAAAATAATGAAAGAAAATATTGAGTGAGAAAAATAATGAACAAAAGATTGAGGAGAGAATGAAGGAAAATAAGTAGGGATGAGGGAGATTATAGAGAGAAAGCAATGAAGTAAGGAAAGGAAATATACTTCCTGTATATGAAGCAGTCTCTACAGTTGATCACATGCTGAGACTCAAAATTAATGCCAATAAAATAATTAGATAAAAAATAAGATTTCCAGCAGCTGGAACTGTCTCTAGTTTTTCACTTTTCTATGTCTTAAAAACTTAGTATTTATATTGAGGGCACACCGTGGAAAGATAGAAGTCCTGAGTTATAATCTCTGAATTAAAAAAGAACTTTAATATTCTATAGTTTTCTTTAGGACAAATCACTTAACTGGCCAAATCTCAAGTTTTTAATAGATATTAACTGACTAATAGTGTTATAGAGCTATATAGTTGTGAAGAGTCAATGAGTAATTGTGGAAGAACTGAGAAATTTGCAAATTTAATACGCTTTAGAGATATAGTTACTATAGGGGCAGACCAAAAGATGCATGCAAAAAGGGATATCAAGGCAGCTGTTCACTGAGATTAAATTATATTTTATAAAATAAAAATGTACTTTTAAAATATTGAAGTGAGTATGATTAAGTATTGAGCAAAAAGCAAAAGTTGGTGGTGATTGCCGTTTGAAAAGCACACTTCCTTTTCTGTGTTCCTACTATGGCCTGTGCTGGTGTTACATGCATTGCATACTTACATTTCAGTATAATATTTGACTCTCAGTCACATTTATATAAGAACAAAATAGACCTTTACATTAGGAAAATAAAGACAAGTCTCTTCTCCATTTTAAAGTCCATGATTTGCTTTATTATTCTTTCTCCCAATGGAATCTTATTTTAAGTATTTTTGTAAGTTTTACTCTTTTTGCACTTCAATGAGTCTTACTTCTAGACCCACACATCATTGAAATGACCCTAGTTAAGTGATTGACCTCCATTATTCTAAATACACGGATATTTCTCTCTACCTATAACTGTAAAATGATATTTTAAAGAAGTATGCTAGTGTTCATTCCTGGTGCATCGAGTCTATTAAATCTTAATAGTAGTCCCAAAAGATAGCTTATGGGCCAGAGAGACACCATCAGGCCAGGGCTGATGTCAGTTGTGCTTGCTTAGAGAAGCATCTTAAGACTGACTGACTATTTTACAACTCATCAGTGGGTACCTCCTTAAACGTGACCCAGTGAGGCAGCATTTTTTTTTTCTGGTCCCAGTTGGGAACTCCCAGTATAGACTGCTAATTTCCTAACATTTTTGATAACATGTTCTGTCTTATAAAAATGGATTTAAAGCCTTTACATAATTCATACTTTAGTTTAGTTGTAAGAGGGTTTGGAATCTGTGTGTTAAGAATATACTGAGTGGGGCTGGAGAGATAGCATGGAGGTAAGCCATTTGCCTTCTATACAGAAGGACGGTGGTTCGAATCCCGGCTTCCGGTATGGTCCCCTGAGCCTGCCAGGAGAGATTTCTGAGCTTAGAACCAGGAGCAACCCCTGAGCACTGTCGGGTGTGACCCAAAAACCAAAAAAAAAAAAAAAGAATATAAAAAGAATATACTGAATTCTTATGATAGATCTCCCCTCACCTCCTACAAGCAGAGCTATTGAGGAATGACAGGAGTGATGGAGATGAGCAAAAATTATAAATTCATCAATGACTTTTGATTCCAGACAAAGTATAAATGCAATTACTTTGAATATCTTTAATATAGGTCATCTTGGATTGGATAGTCTTTTAAAGATTTCCTTAGAAAAAGAAATTCCTGTTTCTTGTTCCTATAACTGATAAAACATCCTTCAAGTTATGAGCAATTTTGTCATTTTAAGATTTATCTAAAACTTTATTTAGGCATCAAACTTTATAAAACCATTAATAATTAGGCTTAATGCATAAAATATTCTAACACCACACCCTGCATCTGAGTGTCAACTTCTATTGTCCAGTGTCTGACCCTCCCACCCATTATTTCTATTCCTGCTCTGGTAAACTTTCTATTGAAAGGAGTGATTATTTTGTTCACCATATTGAATTTTCAATTTTCTTTAATGAATATATATTATTTCAAAATAAGAATATTTGCAATTAAACTCTCAACCTACTATTCATTTTTTGAACCTCAAGGCATTATTATATATATTTCTCCTTAAACTTAAATTCTTATTCAACTTATTTTATTCATTTTTTGTTTTGTCATAGACCTTGGTTTCAGACCAAGGTCTGAACCATAAGGTATATAGGACACATTGGTAAAACACTCCATGACATTGAGACTAAAGGCATCTTCAAGGAGGAAATAGTACAATCCAAACAAGGGGAAGCAGAGGTAAACAAATGGGACTATTTTAAGCTGTAAAGCTTCTATATCTCAAAGCAAATAGCGACTGCAATACAAAGGCCACCCACAGAATAGGAGAAACTATTCACCCAATACCCAAGAGATAAGGAACTAATATCTAAGATATAAAAGGTACTGACAGAACTTAAGAATAAATAATCTAACCCCATCAAAAATGGGGAGAAGAAATGAACAGATAGTTCCTTAAAGAAAAAATAATAATGGCAAAAAAAAAACATGAAAAAATGCTCCACATCACTAATCATCAGAGAGATGCAAATCAAAGCAACAATGAGATAATATCTCACACCACAGAGACTGGAGAGAGATAGATACAGAATAGTCATACTCATCTATGGGATTTAAGAAATGTAAAAGACATTATTATTATAATACCTATAGACACTTGAGAGGACTATAAGGACTAGCCCATAATATAAAGCTTACCACAAAGAGTGGTGAGTTTAGTTTGAGAAATAACTACACTAAAAATTATCATGACAATGGCAGTGAATAAGAGAAATAGAATGCCTGTCTTGAATATAGGCAAGGGTGGTGGAGGGGGAAATGGAGGGCATTTCTGGTGGTAATATTGCACTGGTAAAGGGGTGTACATTTTATAACTGAAACCCAACTACAAACATGTTAGTAATCATGATTAAATAAATATATTAATTAAAATTAAAACTATAAAAAAAGAAAGCTTGGTACATATACACAATGGAATACTATGCAGTTGTCAGGAAAAATGAAGTCATAAAATTTTCCTATACATGGATGGACTTGGAAACTATTATGCTGAGTGAAATGAGTCAGAGGGAGAGAGGTAAATACAGAATAGTTTCACTCATCTGTGGGATTTAAAAAAAAGATAATATGATAATAATGTCCAGAGATAATATATGAGGGCCAGATGAACCAGTTTATGATATAAAACTTACCACAGAGAGAGGCAAAAGCAGTTACAGAAATAACTACACTAACAACTTTCATGACAATGATAGTGAGTGAGAGAAATAGAACGCATGTCTCAAAGACAGGCAAGAGGTGGGGGAGAAAGGAGATGGGAGATATTGGTAGCAGGAAGGTCACTCTGGGGAAGGGAGGTGTAGTTTTTATGACTAAACCCCAACTACAAACATGTTTGTAACCATGGTGCCATGGTGCTTAACTCACAAAAAAATCTATTACAAAAAGAAAGTTTAACAAATGCAAAAAAAAAAAACTTAACCAAATGTCTGTCTTTTTTTATTTTTTTTTATTTTTTGGGCCACACCCAGTGATGCTTAGGGATGATGCTCCTGGCTATGCACTCAATAATCACTCCTTTCTTGGGAGACCATATGGGATGCCTGGGGATTGAACTGTGGTCCATCCTAGGTTAGCTGCATGCAAGGCAAATGCGCTACCACTTGTGTCACCGCTCCTTATCCAGTCCTTTTTTTTTTTTCATGCTAGTTTTGTAAAGTCTATACTGAGTGATCTTTGGAGGGTCCAAGGATAATTTTGGGTAAAGCTTATTTCAGGGGCAGACATAATGGTTCTGTGCTTGGTAGAGTTGTGGTGGTAATGTAGTGCTTGCTGGTGGTTATACTCAGGTTTTGAACATAATAGCCATATGCTCTACAATTTCAACTACCTCCTTGAACCCACCCATCTCTTTGCGTTTTAGAATGTAGAAAAGTTTATTGGAAAGTAAAAGAGAAGAAAAAAGAACTCCTCATATGGGGAGGAACTTAGCATAGGACTAAGTTCCCTGAACTCTCTTTTAGTTAATTTCTAAGAATATAGAAAACACTATGGAAGTTTCAGCAAAAAATTACAAATAGAAGTATGAACTGACTCTACAATGCAACATAGTATTCGTGCAATTATTTTGGATATTTATTAAAAAATTGAAAGCGCTATCTTAAAATCAAACATCTATGCTTACTAAAGCATGATTTATGACCAAGATGAGAAACAAATCAAAATACCCATGGAAAGATGAATGGAAAAAGAAAATGTGGTATATACACACAGTAAAATCATTAAAAAAATACAATCATGGGGCCGGAGATATAGCAAGGAGGTAAAGCGTTTGCCTTGCATGCAGAAGGACAGTGATTTGAATCCCGGAATCCCATATGGTCCCCTGAGCCTTCCAGGAGCGATTTCTGAGCACAGAGTCAAGAGTAACTCCTGAGCTGCCAGGTGTGACTGAAACACCAAAAAAAAAAAAAAAGTGCTGTCTAGAGTACAGACGGGGGCTGGGTGGGGAGGAGGGAGATTTGGGACAATGGTGATGGGAACGTTGCACTGGTGATGGGTGGTGTTCTTTACATGACTGAAACCCAAACACAATCATGTATGTAATCAAGGTGTTAAAATAAAATATATTAATTTTAAAAAGTGCAATCATTAAAAAGAAAATCATTCCAAAGGTAGTAGCATCATGAGTGAAATTTAAGTGCAAGATGGGTGAAACTTAATGCTGCTAAGATCAACAGATCTTCCTGTCAATAGATCTTCTATTTGTCAAGACTACAGAATTCTAGTCCCAGCAAGTCTAAAACTTTTTCGTGGTCATTTGTTCCCAAGTCATTTAATCCAAGTGATTACTGTTTCCCTCTTTCCCAGGTTGTTGTTATCAATATGCACCCATATTCTCTCACATTAGAATATAATATTTGTGGATTTCTTACTCTCTTTAGTCACAATTACATTTCTTTATCTTTACAGCTAAATTTCCTAGTAACTGTCTGTAGACACTGCGCACTTCCTCATTTTTGGTTCTCTCCTCGGTGCACTCCATTTTTGTCTGACTTCTAGATTCACACATCATTAAAATGACCCCGTCAAGATATGATTGACTTCCATGGTTCTAATTCCAAGGACATTTCTCTTTTTTTTTTTATCATTTTTTCTTCTCATTAGAATCCAACATAGCTGACTTTTTCTTTACATGATTTCTTTTCATTCTAGTGTCACTCTAAATATTCTTTTTGCCTATGCAACTTTCATGTGAATCTGTTCTGACTTTTTTCTTGTTTTCCCTCTGTTTAACTTCGTCCTGGAAACTTTAAGTCTAAAAAAAGTCCATCAAGAATGAACAGGCAGTGCATATCCCTGAATATAAACTGCAGGCTAATAAATCTCAATTGCAAATTTTTAGTTCTGATATCTTTTAATTTTTAGAATCATATATACAACCTTCAACATGACATGGCTATTTATATGTTTAGTGATTTACTCATAATTTCAATGAAGCAAGATATTGTTGAATTATTTCTTCCTTTTTGGGGGAGGTTTATCGGGACACACCCAGTGGTGTCAGGTTTTATTCCTGGCTTGCATTCAAAGATCACTCCTGGTTGTGCAAGAGGAACCATGTGAGGTGCTATGGATTGAACACAGTTCGACTGCTTGTGAAGTCTGTACTTTACCCTCTGAACAATATCACTGAGCCTTTAGTTATTTTTGTGATTGACTTGAGTTATAGCTTTTACAGAGCATCATTAATTTTGTAAGTGCACCCAGTTCTTCTACATTACACCACCATATACTTTCGATCCTATTTTCTTCTCCTTCCTTCCTTCCTTCCTTCCTTCCTTCCTTCCTTCCTTCCTTCCTTCCTTCCTTCCTTCCTTC
>PVKC010019057.1:0-19259 GCA_004027635.1 Crocidura indochinensis
TTTTTTTTTTTTTTTTGGTTTTTAGGTCACACCCGGCAGTGCTCAGGAGTTACTCCTGGCTCCATGCTCAGAAATTGCTCCTGGCAGGCACGGGGGACCATATGGGTCACCGGGATTCGAACTGATAACCTTTTGCATGAAAGGCAAACGCCTTACCTCCATGCTATCTCCCGGGCCCCCTTTCTTTCTCTTTTGAGGAGCACATACCCTCAGTGGTGCTACTGAGTGATTCCTAGGTCTAAGTGCAGGAATCATTCCTAGTGTGACTTAGGAGATCACATGAATCCTATGGATTAAACCCAGGTTGACCCCACGCAAGACAAATGAGATAATACTTACTGCAGTATCTTTTCAGTTCCAGTTGTGCCACCATTTAGTACAATCACATTGATGGGTTGATTTTCAATATGTGGACTTGAAGAAAGACATATTCTGATACATAGCAGTATACATAAAATGAGGGGCCTGAGTGGTTTTGCAGCGATAGGGCACTTGCTTTGCATGAAGCTGACCCAGGACAAACTGACCACAGTTTGATCCCTGGTATCCCGTATGGTCCCTCAAGCCAGGAATAATTTCTGAGCACATACCCAGGAGTAATCCCTGAGCGTCATCGGGTATAGCTCAAATGGCCCCCCAAATACATAAAATGAGTATACACATATTTTCAACTATATACAAATGTTCTTTGATTATAAGATGCAAATTTAGAGTTCTGAAGTCAAAATTGATTTTAATTACATGTAGTTAGAATAAGTAAATGCAGAATGTAGATATTTTTCCAATTTTTTATTTAGGCAGCATAATTTACAATATTGTGAATAATAGAGTTTTAAGATTTACAATGTTCCAACTCTTCACCCACTTCCTGTGTCAGTGTCCTATGTCTTTGATTCAAGGTCCCCTTTCACACCTGCTACCCCATTTTCTTGACAAAAATATAAAACGTTTTGTTATAGTGTGGCTTGCATGCTTAGATTAGTGTTGATTTTTATGGTTTTGATGTAAACAGTTACCACACCTCTCTACCACCAAGGTATTCAAGACCTTTGCCCAGTATCTTTCTTTATATGTCCTCCAATCTACCTCATCACTCCCAGGATCAAATTCCTATACTTCTTTACCACCATCCATTCTCTCCACCCTTTACTGGATATTAAAATTCTGTAATCCAGAGCCAAGGGATTGATGTCATTTATTTGGTACCTTCTTTTTTTGTGTATTGTTTCTTTGTATACTACAGACAATGATGAGTGAGATCGCCTGACAAAATACAGGTCTTTTATCTTAGAGTTATTCAGAGATTTTCTCCCTTCACTGAAGACTCCTCACATTTGCGGAAGGTTCTTGGAGCACCATGAGAGGCCAAAGGGTGATAATTCACTAAGCATCTGCTAGGGTTCATGCTCCTCAGTAAATATAAATGCCAATTCACATTTCTTTGTGGGCTAAATGGTACTACCAAATACGACTTTCACTAGGCAGCACAATAATTCCTGAAGTAAAACAAGGGATATAGAAATAAGCCATGTAGGCCCCTACTATCCTCAGATGCATAAAACAATCTAATCTGAAACCCCATTGGGCACCATTTTCATCTCGGATATTTGAGGAACTGAAGTATGCTCAGTTATCAGAGCGAACACAAGGGGATTTTAAATGGGAGCTTTTTTTTTTTTTATCAATTTGTATTTGTGTGAAGGGTTGTGTTGGAGCTGTTTCCGTCTCTGCTTGTTCTGTTTATTCAGCATGAATGTCTGGTACAGATAGTTGTTCTGCTAACTTTGATCAGATACGAGGTCCCTAGGTACAAGGGAATATCTTCATTATTAGCATAATACGAAAGAAGCAGGTTGACTGCAGAAACAGGCTGCATATTTCTAGAACTTGCCTTGTGTTATGTACCAGCTGCTAATTAGAGCCCAGCTAACAGTGCCGGGGTATCAAAGGAGAAAATGATCCATATGAGCACGAGAGAATGTTATGACAGCAGTGAGATGCCTGCTCCGATCAGAGTTTTTGCCTGCTGAAAGAAAAAGATCAGGGGAAAGAAACCTAATGAGAGCTTCCTACTGCTAGGTTTCATGTAGCCTGAGAACCGAGAAAACACAAGTGCACCTCTAGTCAAAGCCTACGGGTGCTGCGTTTGTCTTTCCCTCTGCATCTCATCCCTGCAGGAGGGATTGGACCATTCATTTGCTCAGTAATGAAGTAGTTCCCTGATTTTCAAAGGGGCAGAAGGAGTGTCAGAGGCAAAAAGGGTAGAAATGTGCACCTTCTGTGCATGCCTTAACATTTTTATTATTATAAATTTAAAAAATATACATGACAAAATTAAATATGATTAACATGCAAATAATTTCCAAGTATATAAATAAGAAGTGAAAATTCTCTTTCTTGCCCTACCATTCCTTTCCACAAGTCTCAGTTTGGCACTAGGACCTATATTCAGATATGTGATATTCTTTTAATGGACATAAATGACATCATTGAATATATCGCACTTTCCCTCACTCTATCTTAAAGATCTTTCCATGTTGTGCAGACATCATATCCATACCTGGTAAGTTATATGTTTTAACTGCAGCATAGTATTGAAATTATGTATATGTGTCTTATGATTTGTTATTTGCTTTATTCACAGTGTACATGTTTAAAGACTTCTAGGAAAAGTCTTCTCAGGCTTTGGGCCTGACTATTATTGACCCTTTATTGACCATTATTCCCTTTAATTTTGCTTTTCATTGATATGAGCAGCTGAATAATGCCTCTTTATACCCCACTGCTTTCTTATCCTCAGGACCTTGTGACTATTGACTTGTATGGCAAAAGGGCTTTTGTGATTAAGGACTCGAGTTGCGGAGATGATCTAGGGTGTTGTGATGAGCTGGATGCAGACACAAGTTTCCTGGAAGGAGAAAAATACTGGAATACCTATCATGAAGAGAAGGTGATTTGGCAATAGAGGCAAAGATTCTGAAGAATGCCTGTGGACTTTGGAAGCTGGAAGAGCCAAGAAACAGATTCTCCCCTGAGGCTTCAGCAGAAATCTTCCCTAGAGGCATTTTGATTGCTTCCCATGATACTTATTTTTCTGCTTCTGTAAGCCTGAAGCTTGTCAATTTATCTCAGCAGTAATAGGAAATCAATACACTTTGCCTAGCAGATTATATTTTCTTACTATGATTAAGAGAGTCTTTTGAAAAATGAAAAAACATCTGGACTGTCATACAGATATTATCATGAGCCTGGGCTAATGATTTAATTTAATTCACCATTCATAGATGGTTAAAGAGTTAAAGTGTGGGCCAAAGAGAGAGTTTAAGTAACTTACCTTACTATAGTTGCTATAATTGCTACAACCCTGATACAAACTTGGCATTGCACCTGGTCCCATGAACAACACCAGGGGGCACTGTTGAGCACAGAATCTGGACTAGCACCACCTCTTTTCATTACAAATAATTACTTGTTGAAAAATATAGGAAGTCAAATTACGCAATTTTATTTGAGTAAGAGATACTGAAATAAATTTGTAAACTGGGTTTCCCCAGAGGACAAAAGGCAGTTGAACCTCTCTCAGATAGCTGAAGATTTGCTAAAACACAAAGTCCAGATCAGAGCTGATTAGTGGGACCAATTGACCAGAGGGATCAAAATAGCAAGTGACATAGAAATTCACAGAGGTGCTGGTGGGCCGTGGTTGGGCACAGGAAGTCACATATTGCATGACAGCAAAATTTCCTGAAGAACAAGACCCTAGATTCCTCTGTGCTAATTATGCAATTGTAACTCACCCAAATATAAATTTTAAAAAATGAGGAGAGGCTCCAAGAGATATGAAGGACCTGCTTTTGTTAAAGGCACAGGTTAATGCATATGCTTTGAAGTGCTACTTGCTTTTCTCACTTGTCATGGGCATCTGTCACATTAGGGATATTTATCTAGCTCTAGCTCTACATTTTAGTACCTGCAAGATCTTCCATGGATAGTTGCCTTGGAATTTAAAATAACTATATTTTAAAATAACTATACTTAGGTAGTTTCAATTTTTCTATTCTAATAATTAAAAGCTATTACATACACTCTGGTTCTTTTATTTAAAAATTGTATAGGCATAAAGAAAATTTTGGAAAGATAGACCAAAATATTTACTCTGGTTGTCTTAGAGGAATTTTGGAGAATGTTCTCTTCCTATTTTATTCATAATTATACTGTTAAAGTATTTTTACATGCACACATATTTTTCTTTTCAAATCAGAGAACATAAAGGAAAAAAAGATTGTTATGCTAAAAAGGACATGCCATCTCATTAAAACTGCACACAGTGAGATTCTGTTGAGTCCTTGGAAATGTATACAGTGTTGCCTTGGCTTCCTGGAATGGAACAGTACTTGCTAACTATTGTTCTGGGGTTCAAGCAAAGCATATTTTAAGAAACTCCTTGCCAGGTTATGTGTCTGGATAGTAGAAAAAAATGCCTTTCTTTAATTTAGGCAACTTATTTGCATATTCAAATGATGATGTGAAGAGATAGGCAGAGTTAACTCACTCCTCAATAGTAAGGTACAAAATTCAGCTGGACTACATAAAGTGAGTTTTCCTTTGGAGGACTGAGGATGGCAGCCCACTTTATTTCTTTGGGATTCCTGAGAAAGGGGAAGCAGCCTTAGTCCCAATGGTGCTGATTTTTCTTTTGAAACAAATATCAAAGAGATTACACCCTCTAGTAAGACCTCTTCCATCCAGGAATTTAGATACTTTCTCAGATAATCTGGATCAGGGCAGGGTTAAGCAGGGCCAGCAGCCTTGTTTTGAGGAAGAGTTAATTGCATTTCCCAAAGGCATAAGTAGAAAAGGTAGGCTGAGGTTGAGGAACCTCAGAGAAGTTAGGTCATGCACAGGTAGGACAGTCCAGTAGCCAAAACCTTGGGCAAGTTTCAACTTGTGCTGGATCTAAACTGAAACTCCCCGGAGTTGCAGACATTAATACACCCTGGTCTGGGTTGCAGACCAGGGTGAAAATGTTTTATTTCCTCTCTAAACAGAGATGATGAGGCAATCACAGAAGGAATAAGCCTTTCTCTCCAAGCTGGCAGAGGAGGAGAACAGTGGAGGGATATTAACTACTTACATACCAAGATTTGGTGGTGGGAGGGAATGTAAAATAATGGCTGTAGCAAATGATAACTGTCATTTTAAGATAGCAGTATTTGCCCTTCAGACCTTTGCTTTTTCTTGACACTTCTTTCCTGGATGCTTTTGAGCCTCTTGCAGCTACAAATAATGGGGTAGTGTGCCTGATGGGCTGAGTCTTTGCCTCCCCATCCCCCCTTGTTTTGTAGGCATTGCAATAGGGTAAAAGAGCAAAAAAAAAATATAATAACTTCTGCCGCAGACATGTCTTTATTTCACGCAGACTATTTTTCTGGTAGGAATCTCTTGAAAACTGATGACTATCAGAGGCATGAATTCATTTAGGTAATTAAGATAAATTAACTATTCATTTCACAGCAAAAATTTGGACAGCAGAATTTGAGTATATTTTTTCCTTACCTTTTTTATTTTTAACCTTCTCAATAGGATGTTGCTGGCTATCTTTTTAGGAATGCTGGAGAACAGAGTGTATTAATGTCTGAACATTAGATAAAACTTGGCATGTGAAGCATAACTGAAGGGCAGCTTTATCCATAGAGGATAATGAACCAGACCAGGAATGCAAAGTGCATGAGACAGTCCTAGAAGTTTAGCTGGGAGCAGACACAGAGCAGCCCACTATCTGTGAATTCTGACTCCCTTCTGTGCTCACCAGGTTGAGCAACTAACCTTTGAGCCTTTGAAAGAGGCTATTGAGGGGTGTGAAGGCAGAACCAGAATTTATAATCTGTGTTTAGGGCCTCTCCCAGGATCCCTGTGAGCAGATGGAGAGTCATTTCTCACTTCAAAAAATTTAAACCATTTAGCCATCTCTCTAGCTCCAAATCCTATTCCTCCAGGTTCTGGTCAGAGTTCTGGTTGAAAAATTATTCCCGCTGGTTAAGTATTGCCCTTGCTCTATCTGACAGCTTTGGCTTTGCCTTACTGCTCTTCCTTTGAACATTGTGGGCTAACTAGCTGCCCAAAGAAATGCCCTAATTGTGATGAATCACAAGCCTGTAACAACCGTGCGGTCTTTTAAATGGTAAAGCTCTTTGGCATTCATTTGTCAGGTTTGAGACTCAGCAGCCGTGTGCAGGGCAGCTAATATTTTCTGTTTTAAAAACCTACATATAGAGATTCACTCAGAGAGGTGTGTATTTATGCCAAAGCTGCACAATCTATGACCAGCAAGTGAGCGTGCCTCGATTTAAGTCTCATTTCTTCCTGCCTTGTCTGGGCAATGAAACCATCTTACATTTCAACTACACTGCATCTTTTTTTTCCTCATAGGGCCCCCAAATCAGCAGCCAGTAAGAAATCTCATTCAGAAGAGAAGAGCTTTGAAGATCAAGGTACCAGAACTAGTCAATAGACTCAGGACTTCTGACATCTGACTTCTGATTAAAACTGAGTGCTCATTCTCTTCTCTTCCACTTTCAAATCTCCTCTATTCCACTTTATATACAGGGTATAAATGTATCAGTACCTTTGTTTATACATTCTTTGCTTTGATAGAGTCCAATGTGTGACTGAAAGGAGAACTTTCTGCACAACATAATCATAATAAAGGCTGTCACAGCCTTTGTTGGATATGTCAGATAATGATGTGTGTGTATTCTTGCACACTCAAGTGGACACAATTCCTTCCCTATTCTACTTATTATTATTTAAAATTTTGTTTTAGACTCTTTGACTTATAATACTGCTAAGATATTCCAGCAACTTTGGTCCCCATAGAGTGTCTATTTTCCTTCATCATTCTGCCAGTGTTCACCCACCTGAAGCCATCTGCAGTGATATATGTCCTATTGACGACTAGTTTTTAGTTTCTGTTGCCTTTGGTTTTATTTTTATTTCCTCACTGTTACATTAAGTTCCACATATGAGAGCCATCATTCCATATCTGTTCCTTTCCTTCTGACTACCTTCACTCGGCATGATACTCTTTAGATCTATCCATGGAGCAGCAAATTGCCTGTTTTTTTTTTTTTTCTTTTCTTAAAGCTTGGTAGTATTCTATTCTATAACTATACCATTATTTCTTTATTCAGTTATCTATTTACAGAAACTACAGTTAGTTATAGATTTTTGTTTATCATGAATAGTGAAACAATGGGCATAGGAGTACAAAAACCTTTTTTGAGTAGAGTTTTGGGGCTTTTTGCGCAGGTGCCAAAAACTGCAATTGCTAAGTTTTTATTTATTTATTTATTTTTGGGGGTCATACCCGGCAGTGCTCAGGGGTTACTCCTGGCTCCATGCTCAGAAATTGCTCCTGGCAGGCACGGGGGACCATATGGGGCACCGGGATTCAAACCCATGACCTTTTGCATGAAAGGCAAACTCCTTACCTCCATGCTATCTCCCGGGCCTCTGCAATTGCTAGGTTTATGCAAGCTCAATTGCCTGTTTTCTGAGGTGTTCATATTTTTTTAAAAAAATCCTGGACCAGTAGTGTCCCACTTCATCCATTTTAATCTTGACCACAAACTCATGCTATTATTTGCTTTCACAGATGATAGACAGTTGACATGAAGAATCAGGGAGGTTGAGAAACTGACTAAGGCCACAAAGCACCATGGGAGACTTTGATTAAGATTTTCTCTGCTTCTATTATTTCACATATGAACAAAAAATTCAATTTCAGAACTGCTGTTAGGCTTAAGAGGAAATTATTCATGCAAAATATAGTTAGCATATTGTGGCTGATTTTTTTCGACCATGTTACCTGATTATCTTGTTATAATAAATGTTGCCTAATTATTACATTATGAATGTGAGGGAGGTATAGAGAAAATCTGGGGCCATTGAAAATCACCTGCACAGACTACATCAACACGGCCACCATCTAATGATCTTTGAGAAGGGAGATTAGTTATGTTTCTATAGCAATCAAGAATCAGATACTTTAGTATGTTTATCAATAGCCATAGTCACCAAACTAGGAAATATAGAATCTATTTTGGGGACCCTTAAGATCTTGACCCTCAGAAAAGTTGACAAAGATGACCCAGGCTCTGTTTCCCACTCTTGTATCCTAGATACACATAATTGGTACATAATAGACATTCATTAAAAGAATTAATGAAAAAATTCTGTGATTTTAGACTTCATGAAAGCCTTTAAGTGAGCAGGTAGGCATGAAAGGGCTCTAGAGTTTCTCATATTTATGGTAACATCTTCATTTATTACTCACACACATATACACACATGTAAGCCAGATCCAGAGCTAAGTGTGCCTTTCATCTCTGCAAAAAATGTTCTACTAAGATCCCAAACTTTGACATATCATCATGCAAAATCCATTTTATATAAACAGACCTTTCCTTTCTTTTTCTTTTTCTTTTTTTTTTTTTGGTTTTTGGGCCACACCCGGTGACGCTCAGGGGTTACTCCTGGCTATTCGCTCAGAAGTCGCTCCTGGCAGGCACGGGGGACCATATGGGGAACCGGGGGATCACACCACGGTCCGTCCTAGGTTAGCGCAGGCAAGGCAGGCACCTTACCTCCAGCGCCACCGCCCGGCCCCCAGACCTTTCCCTTTTAAGGGAAATTCTACAGCAGCTGCAGACTGAGTGTGTTTCTTCATTGGGTTTCCTATCCTTTGCTGTTATCAGGGATATCTGGACAGGGTTTCTGAAATTGAGGAGTCAGAAGACACTGAATTCACCTCCACATTTGCTACCTAATGTTTCTGGAACAAGTTGGAAGAGAAATGATAAATATTTCAATGCTGGAATACAAGTTTTACAGCATCACAGCCTTACAAATGTACTAACACTGCTGCAAATCTCCTCTACGAGTACATTAAGGTGATTCATAAGAATGGGAAATTCATCCTTGTCAGACAGAGCTGAGCAGGACAGATTACCAGTAGGCACACTATTATACTTGTTCTTGGTGCTTCCAAAATTACAGCTGACATTTATTTCTAATAAGTCATGGTGAAATAGGTGAGGTAGTTTTTCCACAGTATAAGATAAAAGTCCTTACTCCCAAATCACATCATTTTTAGTGCACTTTATAATGGTAAAGCTACCCAAAAAAAGGAATTTTTTTTGTTTTTGTTTTGGTTTTGGTTTTGGTTTTGGGTCACACCCAGCAGCGCTCAGGGGTTACTCCTGGCTCTATGCTCAGAAATCACTCTTGGAAGGCTCAGGGGACCATATGGGATGCTGGGATTCAAACCACTGTCCTTCTGCATGCAAGGCTTGCCTTGCCTTACCGCTGTGCTATCTCTCCAGCCTCAGGATATTCTTTTTTGTAGGGGAGAGAGGCTACATTAGGTGGCGCTCAAGAGTAACTCCTGGCTTTGCTCAGAAATCTCTTCTGACAGGCTCGGGGGACCATATAGAATGCTGGGGAACAGGACCAGCGAGGTGGAACTAGAGGTAAGCGCTAGCCAAGGAAGGAATACGGTTTGATCCTCCAGCGTCCCATGTGGTCCCCCCAAGCCAGGGGCAATTTCTGAGCATTTAGCCAGGAGTAACCCCTGAGCATCAAATGGGTGTGGCCCGAAAAACAAAACAAAACAAAAAAATGCTGGGGATCAAACCAGGGTTGGCAGCATGCAAAGCAAATGCCCTATCTGTTATGCTGACCACAGAATGTTCATTTTTTTAAGAAAATTTCTGTACCACATCCAGGACTGCCCAAAGTTTACTCAACTTTTTGCAAAGGGATCACTCCAGGCATGACTTCCAGATGATATGAACAGAAGGAACAGAAATGGTTCCTTCCCTGAATTGTTGGAGGATCAAAAGGTTCTGTCTTCTTGGTAAACACAAAACATAGCCATTAATTTTTCATTTTTCCCATGCTCACTTTTACCTATGGATAAAGATAAAGACATACAAATCGGATGTAAATCAAAAGTAAACCATGTGTATCTGGCTATAGACATCACCTTTTGCTCAAAGTGTGAAATATCACATGATGAATATAAAGAATGTAATTTCAAATAGGTAGAATTTGAAATAATATCCAAGATTGTAAGGTAAAATATATTGTAGAAACAATGCATATTGGTACTCAACTCTCCTTCAAAAAAATCTACCATATCCTTCTATTTATCCATTCATCTTTTTATCCATCCATATCAACCTATTTATCTATCCAGTTATTCAGAATCATTTTTAATTTATCTACCCCTCAATCTATATAAATCAATATATATTTATATTTATCAATGCATTTATTTATTCATATGCCCATTATATCTATGTATATTTCACCTCTCTAGAGTCATCATTACAACTCCATAACCATTATCTATTCCCTTTTGAGGCCATCTTTTTCTGTTAGCACATTGCCATATGTTGAAGGTATGGAGGCAGCTGGTCAGACCCATGCTGACTACTGACCTAGGATTTTCATTAAACTCCTGAGGAATGAATTTCCAGGGAATAGGTAGGTTGTTTTCTTCCATCAGAGCAGATATTTACCAGGGATAGGCAATGAGATCATCATACACTAGCTTCTTAGCTCCTCATCTGGAAACTCTTGGTTGCAGACTCTGCCTTAGCCTTAGAACTCCTTTGCCAGATTGAGATACACTGTGATAATTGCTTGTTTCATTCCTCTTTTTTTATCCTCTGTCTCATTTTCTCAGTCTATCCTTTAATAGTTCTATAATGTCACCTTCTTAAAATAGAAGAAAGAAGATGCAGGTAAGAAGACTCCTTAGGGATTTGTTCCCAAGTGCATGACCCAAACAGATGTGTTTCTCATCTTATAAACATTGATGCCACAAAAGGTCTGTATAGCACTTTTCAGGACCTGAAGCCTGAAATGTCTCAGCTGAGTGCTGCCAGATTCTTACATTCAAAACTGACCTGGTCCTCTACAAGCGAGTCTCTTTCAAAGTCAGGATCTTATTGCAGTTTATATTGGCTTAATCTGTACCTGTAAAGTTCTCTTGCTCTTTCAATATGGCTTCTAAGTTAATGCTCCCTAAATGCAACTTTTGCGATGTGAACTTCTCATTCTCTGAGGGGATATTCAGGTAAAAAAGAAAAAGGCCAAATTGAGTTTCCAAGTCTATCTTTGTACAGTGATTTATTTCTCTGGGAAAGGCTTAAGCTCAAATGTCATTTCTGGTTCTCATTGTGGTACAGCTCTGAACCAAGGGGTGGGGAGGTGCAGGATTCAGTTCAGGGTTATGTGGTAGGTCTGGGTCTTTGGCCAGATTAAACCTATCACATATTGTTCTATGTGAAAGCTGAGGCAGCAATTCAGGGCTGAGATCAAAACTATGAGATTTGGGGACAGGCTAACAAGGAGGCTTCCTAGAGTCCCTTAGGATGTGGTCCAGGTGACTCTGAGAAAGCTCATGGCTACCTGACATTCTCTTTGTGAGAAAGCAGCTGAGAATTCCTGCAAAATTTTTTTCTCAATTTTGCCTGACTTAGAGATTAATAATAAAATATTTCTGTTATAATCTCACTTTTTTTTTTACTTATACCTCTTTTTAATCACTCCCAAGAATGGCTGCTCTATCTCCAGATCTTTGCTCCTTGGAGAACTTTGAGAGTTGCACTGGGCCTGAACTTCTGCTACATTGGCTGGCTCTAGTTCTGAACATAGATGTGGCCTCTTGAGGTAGACAGTGGGCTGATGTGGAAGGTTCTTAGAATTAGAAATGACGTACTGCTCTGGTATCTCATTACTGGATGTTTTACATCTCCCTACCACTCTGACTTCTGTGTGTGTATGAGGGAGTCTTTATGTTAAAAAATTAAAGATGGGGGCTGAAGAGGTCTTTATGTAGGTAAGGTGCTTGGCTTGCATATAAATGATCTGGATTCTAGCCATACTCTGACATGAGTGATCTCTGAGTACAGATCTGGGAATAAGCCCTGAGCACCTCCAGGTGTTTCCCCACCCACCATCTACCAAAAAGGGAAAAAAAAAACAGGAGGGAGTTTTCATTCTGACAAAGATAGATGGCTCCCACCAGTCCTCTCTTTTTACTGGGCCCTCTCCTGTTCTTTAGAAACAGAAATAGACACAATAATGTGCTACTTCAGAAGTCATGGGCATATTTGCTCATTTGAACTTAGTAGCTTGAAGACAATTTCACTTAGGGGACAGCTCCACAAAGACTGTGTAGTTCTGGATCTTCATGCTGGTGGGCCTGTCTTCTTGCACATTTATTTCCTTCTTCTCTCTACAGCTCTTTGTTTCTTGCTTTTCTACTGAGTACCATTACTGAAATACCAGGCTAGCAGAAGTTGGATTGACTCCAGTTTTGCATTTACAGATAATGGAAGCCACACTGGACTTCCTGTTCCATGAAAATATAAATGTCCCCAAAGGGTGAAACTAACTAAAGAACTCAAAAGGGTGAGTGATACAGTGATTCAACCCAGAGAGCTGAGGGTTCCTGGTTTCATATTTTTCGACAAACAGACTTTACATAGTCCAAATGGTGCAGGGGAGGCACTCAGGGCATGGATCCTACCAGCTTCATGTTTAATCTCAGTTCTTATCAATAAAATGGAGATCGAATAGTATCTATTGTTGGGTTGCATTACAGGAGATGTATGAAATAACAAATGGAGAGGAGTGAGAACTTGACTAGATGGCACCAAATAAGTGCTGGCTGAGTCTTTTTTGAGGTTTCTATTTGCTTTTCAATTAATTATTATACTATTTCTACCACTTAAGCAGGTTGTCTAATATATACCTCAAACCTAATTAGTTTAAACCCTAACTCTGAATCCTCCTAACTCTTATTCAGAGAAAAATCTCAGAAAATAATGGCTCCATATTTTCTTATTAAATTTTTCCCCTGACTTCTTTGTTATATTTTCTCTTCTTTGTTTTTTTTTTTTGGGCCACACCCAGTGACGCTCAGGGGTTACTCCTGGCTATGAGCTCAGAAGTTGCCCCTGGCCTGGGGGACCATATGGGAACCGGGGAATCGAACCGTGGTCCGTCCAAGGCTAGCGCGGTAAGGCAGGCACCTTACCTGCAGCGCCACTGCCCGGCCCCTATTTTCTCTTCTTATACCCACATATCTAGTTCATCATGGGAGCCTATTGACTTCACCTTGAAAATGAATCTCTTTTTTCAGCTATACCTCCTCTATATCTAACTCTTAATTTTATTCTGTTGAATAGGTTTCTGATTTTTCTCTCTGCTTCTACATTGTTCTCTCCCTTAGATTATCAATGAAGTGGAGGAGGTTTAAACCCTCAAGTATATTACATCTATATTTGAGAAAGAAATAATTATTACCATGGTCTTGGGTTTCTGTACATCTACCTCTTAAAAATTTTACTTCTTTGTCCTCATGCTCTGTAACTTTGGAATAGCTCTTATTCCTCTCCAACTACCAAGTTAACTGTCTATTCCCTTCTTAAACACACAAGTAACTCAGTGACATTTACCACTTTCTTGCCTCAATAATGTCTTTTACATCATGCTTGCTGAATATCTAAGAAGCCTTTACCAATGTCTCCTTCACAGGGACACTGGTTTTCTGGACATCTACTTTGAAATGATAGATTTTCCACATGCTATATCTGCTTTGTATGCTTTACTTCTCTACTTAGTACTCATAATTATCGTGCAATCATTTACTTTATTTATTTGCCCGCCATAAGATCTAAAGTGTGTTTGTGTGATGGAGGAGAGAGACATTTTCATCAATTCACTGCTATGTCCTTCATATTTAGAATGGTGTCTGACATAGAGTAGACATTCAATGTTTATTGAATTAATGACTCCAGTTCATGTATTATGTATGGAAGGTGCTTCTAAATATACTGCCTTTATATGCTAAGAAGCCCATGTCTAGGCGATGTTGTATTGCAAGGAACAATATTCTAATGTACTTTATGCCTTGAAAGTCACCCACTTCGGAATCTGTGCCTGCCTGACTGTGAAAAACTGTGAGTTCTGTCTGTGTGTTCTCTCCTCTCCTGTTCCCAAATGAACCTTTGGGAGTGGGCCGAAAAGAGGCTGCAGAAGAACATGGCCGCTCAGCTTCACTACACGGCCGCACACTCTTTCTAAGGAAAGAGCAACATCACAACAAGAAGGAAAAAAATCACACTAAAGACTGTGCTGGATCACTGTCTTCATTCTCTCTGGACCGTCTTCTTTGCTGCGTGCTTGGGCCTAAGATTTGATCCTGTGTGAGGCCACATTCAAGAAAGACTCCACTCCCTTGTAGGCAAATTGACACATCCAGAAAGGGCAGAACCAGAGGAGTGTGGTTGCGTACATCATTTAGCCAATGAATACCACCACAACACGAAGAAAAACACACAATACAAGTGTGACAATGGGGAAACAATGCAGGCCAGCGTCAGACATAGAAAACAAAGATGACAATTCTGATGACCAGATAATGACCAACAAACTAATCAATCTCTCAGATAAAGACTTTAGAAAAGCAATATGGAAGATGCTGGAAGAACTCAAAGAAACCATGGACCGAGTTGAACAGAACACTAAGAACCAAGAAAATATGATGACAGAAATCATGAAACTCCAAACTGAAATAACATGCCAACTAACATGCCTGAAAAACTCAGTAAATGAATTGAATGACAAAATGGATAATCTCAACACCAGGTTAGAAGAAGCTGAGAATAGAATTGGTGCTGTGGAAGATGAGATAAATAACAACTCCATACAACGGGAAAGATTGGGAAAAAAACTTAAAACAAATGAACAGACAATGGAAAAATATTCAAAGAATGGGAACATATGAAAATAGAAGTCTATGATAAGATCAACAGAAACAACTTAAGAATCATTGGAGTCCCAGAGTCATAGGAAGAAAATCTCCAGGAAGAATCAACGGTCAAGAACATCATTAAAGAGAAACTTCTAGAGCTAAAAATATATGTGATCAAATCCTGCATGCCCAAAGAGTACCAACCAAAAGAAACCCCAGAAAAAATACCCCAAGACACATCCTAGTCACAATAACGAATCCCACAGATAGAGACATAATTCTGCAAACAGCAAGATCAAAAAAGGAAATTACATTCAAGGGAACATCCTTGAGATTTACAGCAGACCTGTCACCAGAAACACTCAAGACCAGAAAGCAGTAGTGGGATATTGTGACAAGACTGAATGAAATGAATGCTACACCTAGAATACTGTACCCAGCAAAACTCACTTTCCGGTTTGATGGAAACATACATGGTTTAGGGGCCGGGCGGTGGTGCTGGAGGTAAGGTGCCTGCCTTACCTCAGTAGCCTTGGACAGACCGTGGTTCAATCCCCCGTGCCCCATATGGTCCCCCAGGCCAGGGGCGACTTCTGAGCACATAACCAGGAGTAATCCCTCAGCATCACTGGGTGTGCCCCAAAAAACCAAAAAAAAAAAAAAAAAAAGAAAAATACATGGTTTCACAGACAAAAAGCAGCTCAGATACTTTACAGACTAAAAACCAGTCTTAAGAGAAAAACTGAAAGACCTAATTTAAGACAAAACTAACCAAAACACCAAATTTAGAAATAAAAATGGCATCAAATCCCAGGAAAATTCTTTCTCTCAATGTCAATGGACTAAATGCACCAGTTAAGAGACACAAAGTGGCTAAATGGATCTAAAAACTCAGTCCAATTTTCTGCTGTCTACAAGAAACGCACCTGAATAGTCAGAACAAACATAGACTCAAAATTAAAGGCTGGAGGAAAATTATCCAAGCAAGCAACACCCATAAAAAAGCTGGAGTGGCCATACTAATATCAGATAATGCAAACTTTATATTCAGGAAGGTTGTAAGGGACAAAGATGGACAATGTATATTAATCAAGGTGTATGTAGAGCAGGAAGAAATCACGCTTCTAAACATATATGCACCGAATGAGGGTCCAGCAAAATATTTAATACAATTGTTTATAAAGCTGAAAGATAACATCAACAGCAACACAATAATTGTGGGGGACCTCAATATGGCTTTGTCAACAATGAATAGGTCAACCAGACTGAAACCCAACAAGAATATACTGAACCTGAGGAGAGAAATGGAAGAAAGAGGCCTAGTGGATATATATATATATATATAGGACACTTCATCCCCAGAAACCTGGATACACATTTTCTCCAATGTAAATGGGACATTATCCAGGATAGACTACATGCTGGCACATAAAATATATCTTCATAATATCAAGAGGATAGAAATTTTGCAGGCTACCTTTGCTGATCACAAGGCTCTGAAATTATTTGTGAATTCCAAAGGAACAAAGAAGAAAAACTCTAACACCTGGAAGTTAAACAGCCTCATACTGAATAACCAGTGGATCCGAGATGAAATGAAAGAGGAAATCAAAATGTTCCTGGAAGCAAATGATAATGAAGACACAAACTATCAGAACTTATGGGACATAGCAAAAGCAGTACTGAGAGGAAAATTTATAGCTTTGCAAGCACACATCAGGAAGGAAGAAGGGGCTTACCTGAGTAGGTTAATGACGCAGCTCATAGAACTAGAAAGTGCTCAACAAAAGACCCAAAAATAGAGAGGCAGAAGGAAATAACAAAGCTGAGAGCAGAAATCAATGAAGTGGAAACCCAAAAAACAATCCGAAAGATCAACGAAAGCAGAAGTTGATTCTTTGAAAAAATAAACAAGATTGATAGACCACTGGCAAAACTAACAAAGAAAGAGAAAGAGAGAAACTTGATAACTCATATTAGGAATGAAAAAGGAGAGATCACTACTGATATGGCAGAGATTCAAAGGGTAATCAGAAACTACTTTGAGAAGCTCTACGCCACTAAAAATGAGAACCTGGAAGAAAGGGATAACTTCTTGGACTCTTATAATATTCCATGGTTGAAGGAAGAAGATGTAGCATATCTAAACACCCCTATCACTATTGATGAAATTAAAATGGTAATCAAAAGTCTGCCCAAAAACAAAAGCCCAGGCCCAGATGGATTCACTAATGAATTCTTTCAAACTTTCCAAGAGGAACTACTACCAATCCTGGCAAGACTCTTTCATGAAATTGATAAAACCGAAACACTTCCAAATATCTTTTATGAAGCCAACATCACCTTGATACCTAAACCAGAAAGAGATGCAACAAAAAAAGAAAATTGCAGACCAATATCGCTGATGAATGCAGATGCAAAGATCCTCAACAAAATTCTGGCAAATAGAATGCAATGCCTCATTAAGAAGATCATCCACTACAATCAAGTAGGTTTCATCCCAGGAATGCAAGGATGGTTTAATATCCATAAATTTATCAACATAATACACAACATCAACAATAAGAAAAATAAAAATCACATGATCATATCAATAGATGCAGAGAAAGCATTTGATAAGGTCAACACCCATTCTTGATCAAAACTCTCAGCAAGATGGGAATGGAAGGAACCTTTCTCAATATAGTTAAGGCCATCTACCACAAGTGAGTGGCAAATATTATCCTCAATGGAGGAAACTAAAAGCCTTCCCTCTAAATTCTGGCACAAGACAAGGCTGTCCTCTCTCACCACTCCTATTCAACATAGCACTGGAAGTACTCACTATAGCTATTACGCAAGAAAATATATCAAGAGAATCCAGATAGGAAAGGAAGAAGTCAAGCTCTCACTTTTTGCAGATGACATGATACTCTACTTAGAAAACCCTAAAGACTACCAAAAAGCTACTAGAAACAATAGACTCATATAGCAAGGTGGCAGGCTACAAAATTAACACACAAAAATCAATGGCCTTTTTATACACCAATAGTAATAAGGAAGAAATGGACATTAAGAAAACAACCCCATTCACAATAGTGCCACACATACTCAAATATCTTGGAATCAACTTGACTAAAAATGTGAAGGACCTATACAAAGCAAACTATAAAACTCTGCTTCAGGAAATAAGAGAGGATATGCGGAAATGGAAACACATACCCTGCTCATGGATTGGCAGGGTTAACATCATCAAAATGGCAATACTACCCAAAGCATTATACAGATTTAATATGATCCCTCTAAAGATCCCCACGACATTGTTCAAAGAAGTGCATCAGGTACTTTTGAAATTTATTTGGAACAATAAACACCCTAGAATAGTGAAAGCAATCATTGGGAAAAAGAACATGGGAGGATATACTTTCCTCAATTTAAAACTTTACTACAAGGCAATAGTTATCTAAACAGCATGGTATTGGAACATGGAAAGGCCCTCAAACTTGAATACTCAGAATATGTTCCCTAGACATACAGCCATCTAATTATTGAAAAAGGAGCAAGAAATCCTAAATGGAGCAAAGAAAGTCTCTTCAACAAGTGGTGTTAGCACAACTGGCTTGCCACTTGCAAAAAATTGAACTTAGACCGCCAGTTAACTCATATACGAAGATAAAATCCAAATGGATGAAAGAACTTGATATCAGACCTGAAACCATAAAATACATAGAACAACACATAGGCAAACACTCCAGGACATTGAGACTACAGGCATATTCAAGGAGGAAAATGCACTCTCCAAGCAGGTGAAAGTAGATATTAACAGATGGGAATATATTAAGTTGAGAAGCTTCTGCACCTCAAAGGAAATAGTGCCCAGGATACAAGAGCCACCCACTTAGTGGGAGAAACTATTCACCCAATACCCATCAGATAAGGGGCTAATCTCCAAAATATACAAGGCACTGACAGAACTCTACAAGAAAAAAAAAAACATTTAATCCCATCAAAAAATGGGGTGAAGAAATGGACAGAAACTTTGACAAAGAAGAAATATAAATGGCCAAAAGACACATGACAAAATGCTACACATCACTAATCATCAGGGAGATGCAAATCAAAACAACTATGAGATACCACCTCACACACAGAGAATGGCACATGTCACAAAGAATGAGAATAAACAGTGTTGGCGGGGATGTGGAGAGAAAGGAACTCTTATCCACTGCTGGTGGGAATGCCATCTAGTTCAACTTTTATGGAAAGTGATATGGAGATTCCTCCAGAAACTGGAAATCGAGCTCCCATACGATCCAGCTATACCACTCCTAGGAATATACCCTAGGAACACAAAAATACAATACAAAAATCCCTTCCTTACACCCATATTCTTCACAACACTATTTACCATAGCAAGACTCTGGAAACAATCTAGATGCCCTTCAACAGA
>PVKC010019058.1:0-19300 GCA_004027635.1 Crocidura indochinensis
AGTGGCAAAATGTATCAGAATATTAAATACAACGTATTTCTGCCTGCAGAAAACCACATATGAATAGAGAAATTATAGACTTAAAGTAAAGGTTTGGATGACTAGAATTCAAGAAAACAACTTCCTTAGAAAAACTTAGGTGGCCATACTAATATCAGAAAACAGAGACATTAAGGTTAAAAATGTTATAGAAGATTGAGAGGCACCTTTTAATTATCAAGGGATATGTCTACCCAGAAGATAGCACACACAAAATATATTCACCAGTAGAAGTCAGCAAAATATTTAAAACAATTGCTAATAGATTTGAACCAAGACATTGATAGAAATACAATGATAGTGGGAATCTTCAACACCACCCTGTCACCTCTGTAGTTCTCGTACACATTTTTCTTCAATGCACATGGGACATTCTCCAAGACAGACTACATGCTGGGACATAAAACACATCCCCTTAATAAAAAAAGAATTTAAATTGTTTCAAATACCTTATCAGATCAACATGCACTGAAGTTATAAGTGAATTACAAGCAGACACATAGAAAAAAACTTTAAGACCTTAAGCTCAATACAGACCTGCCAGTGGATTAGAGATTAAATAAAAGAGAAAAATTAATAATTCCTAGAAAATTATGAGAATAAAGTCAAAAATTATCAGAATATTTGGAACAAGACAAAAGTAGTATTGAGGAAAAAACGTTATATATAAAATGATTACAAGCATGATTGTAGTTGGTTTTCAGTCATAAACAGAACACACCCTTCATCAGTGCAACATTCCCACCACCAATGACCCCTCCCTCCTTTCTACCCCAGCCTGTATTTGAGACAGACATTCTAATTCTTTCACTTATTAAGATTGTGATAATAGTTGTTCATGTATTTAATTCCCTAACTGCACCACTACTCTGTGGTGAGCTTCAAATTGAGAGCTGTTTCTCCTGACCCTCATCTCTATTATCTTTGGGAATTATTATATAATGTCATTAATTATTTTTAAAACCCACAGATGAGTGAGACTATTCGGTATCTAGTGTCTCTCTCACTCTGACTGATTTCACTCAGTATAATAGATTCTATGAACATCATTTTTATGGACTTTTTGATAACCTGGATCAGTTCATCTTTCAGTATTATTCTTATAGTGGTTTTCTTATTTCCCTGACCATTGAATGTATCATTGCCGTCAGTTACTCATAAATATAATGCTTGAGACTTTATTTAAGCTCAATTTTCAAGAACTCTTTCTATTAGAGAATTTTAGTTCCTTCAGTTCATCATAGTTTTCAAAGAGTTGTTGCTGCTGTGATTTGAGATTCAGATACCGAATTATCTGAGATATGAACTTATATATATATGTATATATATATATTGGTTTTTGGGCCACACCCGGTGACGCTCAGGGGTTACTCCTGGCTATGCGCTCAGAAGTAACTCCTGGCTTGGGGACCATATGAGAAACCGGGGATCAAACCGTGGTCCGTCCTAGGCTAGCGTAAGCAAGGCAGGCACCTTACCTCCAGCACCACCACCCGGCTCCCATTTTTTTATATTTTAGAAATGTTTTCTCTAATTCCTTATCTAACAATGTCAGTGTTCTAACATGCTTCTTCAGTGTGCATACAGTGAATAATTATCTCCCTTCTATAAAAAAAAATTGGTGGTATTTGAGGCAAGATATCAAAACCAGAAACACTTCTAGATAGTGGGGTGGATGAAATGAAGTTGTCAAGCATCCACATTTTTTTTGCAGATTGGGTTGGAAAGGTGGTTGGCAGACACAAAGGTCTTAGTAATGGGTTAGAGCTAAGGAGAAGAGCCACAGAACTGTGGGGCAGTGGGACAGGAAGGGATCAGAGAGCTCTTGATACACTTAGATAACTAAAGATATCTAATGTGTTGATTTACAATTTACAACTTGGCTCCACCAAAAACAAACATCATCCCTGGTTGCTTTGTATCTGTTTGTTTACAAATTGGTTATACCCAAAATAGAGATTTTCCTAATTAGCATGTATCAAGCAAAACTAGATGTAAGCAAAACTAGACCTTCTGTTCTTACTCCCTTTCCTGGGGGTAGTCTCCATATTCGATAAAAACTACAGGTTAGCAAGCAGCTCTCTCATGAATTGAAGAGAGAAGTTGCTTGGATATATGTATTTCACTATCACCTTTGAATATTTCCTGCAGTGACCCTTAGGGAATTCCAGACCCACTTTCCCTGGGTGGATATACAGCATTTGGGACCATTACTTTTGCATCTGCATTATGGGTCCCTCGAATGTACACTGGGTTCCAAAGTTATGTATAGAGATTTATGGTGCACAGAAGCCAGAGAGAAGAAGCACATGATGCGGTTTCAGTGAAACAATAAGGGGATAACCCACTATGAGAGCTGAAGGAATTTGGTTATACAGTACAAGAAATGACTTCATGGTTTAATCTTTTTAGGCACTGACTTGAAATAGATGAAACCATCTGAATAATGATTTGTAATTAGGAAAGACAGAACCAGTAAACTGTTCAGACCATAACATTCAATATAGCATAGCATAGTCTTGCTCCTGGTTATCTCAATAACATAGTTATTTATTTAAAGACTTGTACTTGTGTCAAAAATAATGTCAATTCTAGACCCAAATGTTTGCAAAAAATTAAACCATTGGGAGCCGGGAGGTGGCGCAGGAGGTAAGGTGTCTGCTGCCTTGCCTAGGACGGACCACGGTTCGATCCCCCGGTTCCCATATGGTCCCCCGTGCCTGCCAGGAGCAACTTTTGAGCGCATAGCCAGGAGTAACCCCTGAGCATCACTGGGTGTGGCCCAAAAACAAAAAAAAATTAAACCATTAATGCATATAATTTAGTGATAAAAGTTAACTTATGTGAGTAAAAGCAGCTGTCATGACATAGATTTAGTCAACAAAATAAAATTCCCTAAAATAATTATTTAGGGTTTCCCTTAAATTATTTTCTACCCTTATATTTTTAACTATTAAAACCAGCTTTGCGAATTAGTGCTCAGTCAATTTTATTTCATCTACTGTAGTGGAGTTTTAGTTTTAGTGGTGATAACTATAGAGATGAAAACACAGGGCAAGACACAACTTTTCAGCAATTATGGTACTTCTTACTGCATACTATTAATATATATAACTGCATGTATAAGTTAGAACATTGATGGTCAGGATTTTAATTTGACCTTAATTACATTGATAGCAGCCCATGAAAGCATGACACAATACTAGTCTATGCATCTCACAAATACCTTAGCATATTTCCACAATTACTAGGGAGAATATTCCAAATAAATATTGACAAAAATCATAGAGCAGAAAGTGTCTAGCATTGTTTTGTCTTAAAGTGATAATATACACCAATTTTTAAGAAGTTAATGATTTTGGTTTGGGGGCCACACCTGCTTGTCCTCAAGGCTTAATCTTGACTCCAGTCGAGGATCCTTACTACTGGCAAGGAATTGGAGACCTTATTGGATTCTGGGGATTGAAACTCATTAGGCAGTTTTCAAAGCAAGAGCCTTTCTTCCTGGACTATCTCTCCAGGTACAGAAGTTTATACATTTTAAGCACCTAATTTTTAATTTTAGTGAATATAATACCTATGCAGAAAATTCAATAAAACTAATAATTTTTGTAATACCAATGCAAATCAAATTTCCTTTTTCCAGTCAATTAAAGGCTACCAAAAGTCAATTGACAATAGCCTATCATAAGCATGCATTGTTCCAAGCATCAAATGTAAGGATCGCAGAGATATTGCAGTGGGAAAGCACTTGCTTTGTATACAGTTAACCTATGCACATAACATTTCTGAAATGATATAAAATATCCTGCACAACACCAGGTGTGATCCCTGAGCACAGAGCCAGAAATAAGTTCTAAGCACCACTAGATATGAACCAAAATTACCAACCCAACAAGAAATCTGCAAAAGTAACTATAGCAACATAGTCATTACTTACACATCTTTATGACCCTTTCATTTTTACTCTCAAAAGGCACTTTATTGGAATCATTTTATGTAATTTTAATATCAAAGAGATTTGCTTACAACCACATATGTTCCATAGGCTAGATTTCTAAGCTCTAGGAGATGCTGTAGCAAATTAAGTGGCTCGAAATAGGGTACCATGGGAACCTTTGACTTCTAGAAGTTACTCATAAGCTCAGCTTTTTGGCTGATGGATGAAGTGGAGGACAGTCTTGGACTGATCTCTGTAATTCTGGCACCTTATGCTGTCCCTGGGTAGATGATAGGCGGCTTGATTTGAATTCTTAGATACCCCATTGCTCTTTCTATATTGTACTTGTCATTTGGGAAATGTCAATCAGAATTTGGAATCATAAAAAATTTGATACAATATGCTTGCTTTTTTGTGGCAAAGTGCATACACAAAATTTTATTTAGGAATCCCTATAAAATACTGGAGGTTTCTTCTTTTATAAGAAATTAACATTGTTTTGCAATTTCTATTTCCTTACTTTAATGATTCTTTACAAATCATAAATACAATTTTAAAAGCTTCAATTTTTTGCAGATAAAACTTTTCTAATGGTCATCCTTGTGCATTTCCATATATAAATATATTGTATATACATATATATGCACTTGTATATCCTTGTGCATAATACAGCTTTATATTATTATCAAAAGACATACCAGGTTATATAGAAATCAAATGAAAAGTCCAAATAATCATATAAATTGTGATTTATAATCATATAAAGCAATTACTAAAATATCTTTTTAGAAATACCAGCAGCAAAATAATTGTAGTAGAAACCTTTAACACTCTACTCAGCATTAGATAGATCAATCAGAAAAAAATATCAATATGGAAATATAGACTCAAAGAAGGAATGAAAAACAGGTGCTAACAGATTTTTTAGGGTGTTCTTCACCTCTACCTTCCACAGAAAGCCAAATGCACATTCTTCTTCAATGTTCATGAAATAACTCCAGTCGTAACATAATCTGAAATACAAAATATCATCAGTAAATTTTAAAAAAATGAGATGTCAGCATCTTTTTTTAGATCAGAATATAATCAACGTCTAAATGAGTAAGATGGAGGAGGGACTCTCAAACATTTGAAGACTAAATAAATGCTATTGAAAAAAAAATATTGTGAACGTGTAGTGAAGAAATAAATGAAGAATAACAGAGTACCTGAAAACAAGAAAAAATGAATATATGAACTATCAGATTTGATGAAGTGCAGAAAAGCAGGGAATAAGGATATTCATAGCAACAGAGTCTATGTAAGGAAAGAACAAAAGACTTAAACATTTCTTATTTTAAAAGTAATATCTTTAAGCACCATGACTACAAACATATTTGTAGTTGGGTTTTTGTTATAAAAAAAAACCACACCCCTTCACCAATGCAACCTTCCTTCTACCAATGTCCCCCATCTCTTTATTCCCCAATCCCGTGCCTGTATTCGAGATCATTGTTAGGATAGTTGTTACTGTTGTTAGTGTAGTTATTTCTCTAACTGCACTCACTACTCTTTGTGGTAATCTTCATATTGTGCGTCAGTCCTTCTAGCCCACAATATGTCTCTGGGTATTATTACCATTCTGTATTTTATTTTTCTTAAATTCCATATACCTCACTAACGGTCAGGGAGATGCATATAAAAACAATAAGGAGGTACCATCTCACGACACAGAGACTTACACACATCACAAAGAACAATTAGTGATGGTAGGGATGTGAGGAAAAAGGAATACTCAGGGGCCGGAGTGATGGCCCGGTGGTGGAGCGTTTGCCTTGCATGCGGCTGACCCAGGGTGACAGCGGTTCCACCCCCCCCATCCCATATGGTCCCCCAAGCCAGGGCAATTTCTGAGCTCAGAGCTAGGAATAACCCCTGAGCGTCACCGGGTGTGGCCCAAAACCAAAAAACAAACAAACAAAAAAAGAATCACTTCTTCGGGGCTTTAGAAAATATATGGGATATCAGAAATCATACCTGGGTTTATGGCATGCAAAGCAACTGTCATACCCACTGAATTCTCTCCAGCACAGATGTTTGATTTTTAGGCAATGTTCTTTGTGACATTAAGAAGCATAAATTAAACATATCGTGAGTATTATATTACATTAATACAATTATATGTATTTTACACAAAATAAAATATTTTTAAAATTTGTTATTTATTATAAAACTCCAGCTTATTTCCATCCTGATTTCTTCCAAAATATGATAAATGTATAAGTACAAATTTTTGTTATTATTTTTCTAATTCAAAGGTTCATTAAGAATATTTTTGCCTCCAGCAAGATATTTTATAGAAGTGGAAAGAATTTTGTATATTTGGAAAATGTATCCCTCTAGAATACAAATATACTTCCAACTAGAAATAGTTTAAAAGAATTAAAGAATTTTCAGAAATTAATAGCACTTGAGTAGAATATTCTACAGAAAATTAATATTAAGTAAGTCTCTGTACAGACAACATTTAAAGAAGCTAAAAGTTCATTTCAAATCTAGTAACTTGCAAACACACACACACACACACACACACACGACCTAATTTGTTTCTCAGTTTCAGGTTAAACTATTTGCTGGATCTCACACTTAGAAAACTGCAAATCCACTGAGATTTATGTCTTTGCTTCGAGATTTTGGTTTGAGTTGCTGGGTAAAAGACTTCTATGGGAGTTAGGAAAGAAAAAAAACTTTCTAATACCATCATAAAATAAATTGCATATTGCACTTTCTGCATATTCTAAAGAGGAAAGTCTTTTTGGATGTTTAATGACTGCATCTTTAGGGGATGTATATATTTTCACAAATACACCTATATCTTTGTGTGTACAAGTGTGAAACCAATTTCAAAAATTATTTTAAGAAACAGTTTTCAGAAATTATTTTCAGAAATGGTTTCAGAAATTATTTTCCTCAGCAAGAGATAATTTGATAAGCAGGCAATGATCTAGAAAAGTAGCTGAAAATCAGTTCCATCAATTGAAATAGAACATGAAAATAAATAAACCCAGGTACATCAATTCAAAAGAAAAGTTTAACCATTGGGAGCCATAATGTAATTTTATTTTGTCATGTGAAGAGACATCCAAAATATCTAGTTGAGATAGCAAAAGATGTTAAAACCATCCTATTTCATGGCCAGCATGATAGCACAAGGAGTAAGACATTTGTCTTGCAAGCAGCCAACTTGTGTTTGATCTCCAGAATCCAACATGGTCCCCCCAAGCCTGCCACAGGAGAAATTTCTGAATGCAGAGCCAGGAGTAACTCCTGAGCACAGCTGGGTGCTCAACCGCCCCCCTCCAATCTTCCTATATAATTACAATGTTGAGAAAAATATATGTTAAGAAATAAAAATCTTAAGAGAACTTTATTAAAATGGCAATCTATATGGAGAGTAATTTTACTCCTTAATAAATGTTGTTTGAATCATATGTATAATCATACATTAAATAGCAAATTGGTTTTATTTTAAGATAAGAAAAGCTAACTTACAGGAAATATACAGAAGTCAAAATCACACACAAAAAAAAAGAGAAAATAGAAGGAAAGAGAATATCTGTTGTCTGGAACCTTCCAGATAGATTGGCAGCCTGGAGTTCTACAGATGTGTTGCAGTCCTGAACACATGGAAATTGCTTGTGCACGCATTCTCTATATAGAAAAGGGCAACTTGTTCTTGGAGCTGTTCTTATTTTTCAGAGTTATTTTTTTCCTAAATCTGCAGCTTAGAAATCCCTGCTTGACTGTTCTACTCCATTTCAAAACTGTCAGGCCCCTCTCCAACGGCTGGATTTTGAGCCACAGTTTTAACATTTAAGTTTCTAGCCATTAGAAGCCAAAAAGAGAATCGTGAGAGCGAATCGTGCAGGTCAATTATCCAAGTTGGCAGGCATGGAATTACATTGACTTTTGGAAATAATCATCAAAATAACAAAATGGACAAGCAGAAAATGTTTTCCGAGTGGTGAAAACTACCAAAACAAGAGAGGAGTCTCAAGGAAGCATTAAGAAAATATGCTTCTGAAAGTGTGTGGGTAACAGTGAAGAAAGAAAAAAACACTTTCTGTGAAGGAAGAAATAGAGATGACACAGAAGCACTCTAGTAGCTATGCGTGGAGAGATTTAAGAACTGGGTGATGTGCTCCCAAAGGGCCATTTCTGGACCCAAGGATCAGTATTTAGCCTGACTATAAGGACTTGGTGATTCTGATGACTATGTGAATTGTCCCCACCAAACTTTGTGACCATACTAAAGATACAAGCCAGTTGAAGCTAAATGAACACTCTATGCTGAAAATGAAATTGATATAAATTTTAAGGTTTTCCTAAATATAATCAATGTGTAGAAATTTGAGTCCCTATTTCAATAGCAGAGATATCTTCTCTGGATATATGAATTAAATGAAAACCAGCTATGAAAGTAGGAATCAATTTGGAAAAATATATAGAAATATATATAGATATTTTTTTGTGGAAACAAGAAATGTGACCAATTGAATCTTATCTGTCATATCATTGAAGAATGTGGTATGTGACACAAAGATAGTTTCAAAGATGAAAAAAAAAACCGAAGTCAAGAAAGATCAATTGAAGCAAAATTTTTCATCATTATTCAATTTAAATCTGCAATGGGAAGGAACAAAAAATATTTGATTGCATTCAAAAAAAAGTGTAAGAATATAATGATAGGGAAAGAAAGTATTCTCATTCACTGATGGTAGGAATGCTCCTAGTCCAGGCTTTATGAAAAACAATATGAGATTCTTCAAGAAACTGAATATTGAGCTTCCATATGACCGAGTTATACCACTCCTAGGGATACCAAGGAACACAAAATCGCAATGCAAAAATCCCTTTGTCACACCTATATTCATTGTAGAGCTATTTACGATAGCCAGAATCTGGAAACAAACCAGATACTTGACAACAGGTAAGTGGCTAAAGAAACCATGGTACATCTTCACAATGGAATAACATTCAGCCATCAGGAAAAATAAAATCATGAAATTTTCCAATACATGGATAAACATGAAAACTATTATGCTGAGTGAAATAAGTCAGGGAAGAGAGGCACAGAATAGTCTCATTCATCTATGAGTTTTAAGAAAAAAAAAACACCATATTGTAATACCCAGAGATAGTTGAGATGAGTACTGGACCAGCCCATGGTATGAAGCTTACCACAAAGAATGGTGAGTGCAGTTAGAGAAATAATACACTGACAACTATCATGACAATGCCAGTGAGTGAGTGAAAGAAAATGCCTGTCTTTGCTCAAATATAGGCTGGGTGTGGGAGAGGAGGTCTTGGGGGCATTGATGTGGGAATGTTGCACTGGCGAAAGAGTTGTTCTTTTTTATAACTGAAACCCAACTCAAACATATTTGTAATCATGGTTCTTAAATACATATATTATAAATATATAAAAAATAAATATGAAAGTGGGTCAAAGACATAGAACAGCAGGACAGCACATGCCTTGCAAAGAGCTGACCCAGCTTAAGTTCCAGCACCAGATAGTCCCCAGATAAGCACCCAACACCTGAGTCCCACCAGGACTGATTCCTGAGTTCAGAGTCAGGAATATCTCCTGGCACAATCCAGAATTTGCATGATATCCAAACACTAAAATTCCACTAGCAGTGCCTTCTTCCCTCTACCAGGGTTTGTAGGCTACCTCTCACCACCCAACTCCCACCCTTGGTCTAGTTCAACTCATCCTGCCACTTTGTCAAGCACATTTTAGGTTGTTTATTGAAGTCTGTACCTCTTTTTTTTGTGTTAACTATGTGATGAGAAAATTTAGTTATACTACTTCTGACATTATCAATGCAGTACAACCCCCTTGTACCTGCTCTCCATTGCTTCCCATCATCTTTCTCTTCCCCTCACAATTTATTTTTTTCTCTGTCCTTCTTCCTATACTCTGGAGTCAAGGGTGATCTAGGAATCAGCCTTTTCAAATATTGTATTACCACTTCTAGTTATTTGGCGTTTTTTCTTAATTGTCACACAAGGACAGACACTCCCTAACATAATGATTATCAAATGGGTAAAATTTTATCCCAAATGGGACATGGTAAGTATTGCTTGGAAAAGTTGAGATTGATATCTTTGGGATTGAAGGTATAAATGTCATCTGCATGTGAAGAAGACCAGAAAATGTACTACATTCATAGATGCATAAAACAGCTCCCCAGGATGAATTATTTAGTCTGACCTGTTTATGATGTTGAGATTAATAAATAATGCACTGTGCTATTATCCATTCCAAAAGTGTGGTCATAAATTATTGGATAGATGAATGAGCTCTTTCTAGATGAGTAAATGCAAGAGTAAATTTTAAAGAACTTTCTACAGCTAAAAATAGCCAGTAGAAGTTAAAAAAACACATTTAACTAAATATATTTAACTAAATACATATTAACTAGTAATATTTAACTAATATATTTAACTAATATTAATCATTAATGTTAAGTATTAATTAAATATTGAATTATATTAAACATTAATCACTAGTAATATAACTAACTAAAATTAAATATTTAATCAATATACTTCAACATATTTAACTAATATATTTTAACATATTTAAACTAAATATATTTTTAAATAAATATAGATAAAAAAGAGAATCCAGGAATAGAGCTAAATGTTAAATGATTTTATCATCCGGGTCTGAGCAGAATGTTTCCAGACATAACAAAAGGACCTAGGGGAGAGAATAAGAGCATGTACAGAGCCTGTAGTTATCCCATGACAGTATGCTTCAAGGGCAGAGAAATCCTGTATCCCTTAGGCCAAGGGAATTATCTTTCTAATCTCCCCAAAATATACTGTGCCTATGCAAAAAAAAAAAAAAGAAGAAGAAAAGCACAAATTAATTTTATTTTTGTAGTTATTGCTGTTGTTGCTTATTTTTCTTTCTTTTTTGTATTTTTAGCTTTGTTTTGTTTTTATTTCAGAATCTTGGTTATTGTTTGGTTGTTGTCTTTATTGCTATGGTGCTTTTTGGGGTTGCTTTGTTTGTTTTTTTATTTTTTTGTAATTGTTGTTATGTTTTCTCTTCCTTTTTCCCTTTCTTCTCTTAAATTAATATTTAGTCTCTAGAAGGACTCCTTCCATTTTGTTTTGTTTTGTTTTGTTTTTTGCTTGCTTGTTTTTTGCTCCTTTTCTTTCCTTCTAACGGAACCACGTAACTTGAACCATCTTGTTCTGCCTCACAAATAGAGGAGGAAGTAATGAAGGGTACCAAGACCACAGTCGTATGAACATTGAGTAGAAATAAAAAAAAACGATCAAAGTTAAACACCAAATCCAAAGCCAATGACAACAGAATCGACACCCAATCTACAACATGCTAGACACAGAGGGGATCACATATACTAGCAGCCCGGTGGGCAAAGGAAGGGGCAATATGAGTTGCATGCTGGGAACAGGGGTGGAGGGAGGACAACACTGGTGATGGGAATGCCCCTGATTCAATGTCACTATATACCTAAAATATTACTGTGAAAGATTTGTAATCCACTGTGGTCAAAATAAAAATCATTTTAAAAAAAAATACAAAAGAGTTTAAAAAAACTCTAGGAAGAAAATGCTAAATTAGAAAGATTATCCCAGGAAAATGCTAAATGCTAAGTACTAAGAGAATTCAAGGAATAAAACTAAATTTATATCAATTATTAATATTACTTATTTATTAAATATTAATTGTATTTGGTTACTTATTTTAATAAATTTTACTAATTTATTTTAATATATTTTAACTAAATATAATTAAAAAAGATATTTCCAGGACTGACACTAAACCAAGGAAATAAATACATGCATAAATTTCCAGGACTGACACTAAACCAAGGAAATAAATACATGCATAAATTCTAATGTCCAATTAATACTCAAATTATTCAAAATCCACTAGCAACTATGCCATTTTCATGTGCAAATAGATTTTTAAAACAATTAAAACAATAGTCATTCTCAATGGTGTGAATGAAATGGGTATTTTCATCATTTTCCTATAAATAGTCTATAATCTATAGTCTATAAATACTATAGACTACGAAGGGGCAACTAAACACTTGATAGGAAAGCATCATAAGACAGTGTATACACTGAGGGAGTTTTACTTCTAGCAATTTGTTCTGAGGAATGAATCACAATTGTATAAAAAGATTCATATGCAATGATGTTCTTTATAGCATTATTTATAGCAGGGAGGAATTGGAAACTATCATAATGACTGCCAATAAGAAATTGGTTTTTAAAATATGGAACACATAAATTATAATGGAATTTTAGAGAATACTTAGAATTGTGTAAAATAATACCAAATAAAATGATGGCTGAAAGAAATGATGATGACTGTACAGTATAACCAATATTGTATCATAATAGAAGACAATGATAGAGGAAAGTGGACTCTAGTGGACAATAGTATAACAATGATGGTCTTGGAACATTGTATGCATGAAACACTACCATATAACACAATATTATAAGTGATAGTGTTTCAATAAAATTTAAAAACACTTGCAAATATAATGATAATGTCCAGAGACAGTAGAGATAAGCGTCGGGAGGTCCAGCCCAGGGTAGGAAGCTTGCCACAAGAGCAGTGAGTGCAGTAGAGTAGAGAAGGGTCTATTAGGACAATGATAATTGGAACTGATCACTCGGACAAAAACTTGGTGCCGAAAAGGGAGAAAATAATATGCAAGGCAGGACGATAATGCAAACCACAGTGTCTAAAAGGAAAAAGAGAGTGAGAGAGAGAGAATAGAGACAGATGGGGGTAGGGGAAAGGAGGAGGGAAACAGGAGATATCTGTGGTGGAGTCACTGGTGGTACACAGTATGACTGAAACCCAACAATGAACAATCTTGTAACCACGGTGCTTAAATAAAGCAATTAATAAAAATGAAATGAAATCATCAGACTAAAAATATAGGATAATTTTACATGTCTGCAATAAAAGACAGAAGTGCAATATCATGGGAAATCATCAAATACTAAGTAAACTTTGCAGGAAAGAACTAAGTGGGAGGACTGTTCCAATAAAATGTTTAACTGGATTGCAAAGTTTTGCAAACAAAATCCATTTATTGATCATCCCTCAAGACTGTGAAGCAATTCAGTCAGAAGGAGAAGCACCTACTCATTTTCATCTATACATGAAAAGTTGACACGTCATTAAGAAACTCCAAAAGTAAATGGAAAAATGATGGGTACTTTATGATAAATCAGAAGAATTGCTCTTTTACTTCATGTAATATATAAAAGCAGATTTCAAGTTAAAAGGAACTATGTTAGGAGAAAATGTATTATGATAGAAAGAATCAAGGGTTATTAAGCAACACTTCAAAATGCATATACCGTAGCCCCCAAAATGGTGAATTTAACTATAAAAATGTATTGAATTCTCTTAATGAGTAACAGTTCTACTGAAAAATAATTTAATAGTCAAAGACTGTAGAGTTTACCTGAGCAATTAAGTCTGGACATACAAATACAAAAGCATATGTTTCATTAGAGAAAGACATTTTGCTTTATAGTGGATCTCGAGAATTTATTCACTTAGCACAGTTGAAACTGTAGCACACTCAACACAGTTTATTAAAAGATATATCAAATTAAAAAATAAAAGATATATCAGATCAGTAAAATATATTTGTTATGCCCAAAATGAAATGGATTAATAATTAGAATAGGGCAACAGAACGTGGTTATTCATGTAATTTTTAGGGTAAAGAAAATTCACAAATCAGCCAAAAAGTCACAAAAGTATAAAATATATTTAAATAAATATCAATCAGTGAAAAATAAATAACAACAAAATGACCCTAGTGGATACAAATTAAATAAAAAAAACACAGAAATCAAAAAAATGCCAAGTGTTTCTAAAAACGGAGGCCTTAGGAGCAAACTCATAAACATTGTTGGGATGTGCAACTCTTCTAAAAAGCAGATTAGCAGTACTGCATCTAAGTGAAAATAGTCATAATATAAGTTACAAACACTTTGCTGCTGACTCTAAATTTTAAAATATATTCTTATACAAATATATAAAAGAATCTGCCACTAAAGCTAAAAGAGGGCTTTGTCATATTGTCCTGAATGGCTATACAATCATTAAATACGTTTTAAGATGTAATTAATGGAGAAATATGCAGGAAGAAACCATCAACATAATATCATAATGAATATTTAAATACTACAAAGAAAGCTTTATGACAAAATGAAGCTTCTGACATTACAATGTCCACATATGCTTTATAGAATGGGTAGAGATAAAATAATATAAATGTATGCATGAAATATCACATCAAAGTATACAACAAATATAGTTCCAAAGAAGATGCAACTATTATCGTAAGTTTTCTTGAATTTTATATGTGAAGTGAAATGTGATACAGGAGATTAAGTTTTCATGAATGGACATATTGAGGACATTATAACATTTGAAGAATACTTAAGTATGATGTTGTAGATAACAAACTTCTGACAAACCTCCAAGACAAATTTCAGGAAAAAAGAGAAGGGGAAAATCCACAGAAAACATAAATCACACTATAATAAACCATATGAAATTAGATACATTTCCATAAAAGAATAAATTATATAGTGCTAATAATCAGATGCTAAAACAAATAAGTTTTGATGACCAAAAGTTATTTCTTTAGAAAACATTTTAGAATAAAAAGAGATTTGCTTTTTCCCAGTCCTCTCAGGGGACACCAGAAGCCCTAAAAATGACCCCTCATTTAAATTCATCTAAATGTTTCATCTTTTTGTTTTTGCTCAGGGATTACTCCTGAGATCTCAGAAATTACTACTGTTAGAACTCTTTTTTTTTCCTTTTGGGGCAGGTGTTCACACGAAGAGATGCTCAGGAGTTACTCTTTGCTCTGTGCTCTAGATCATCTATGGCAGGCTAAGGGAACCAGATGGAATGACAGAAATTGAACTGAGGTAGGTTGAGATCACTAGTAATCAAGGGCCCACTCCACTGTACTATTACTCCAGTCCACTCAATTTACTTTTTAAGAAATTGAAGCAGTCAATAGTCAATAGTTTGGACCTCATTTGCTATGTACAAAACAATGGGCCAGACATCTTAAGCTGTCAGTTTCAGTGTAAAAATTTCAAGATTCACCAAGAACACCTGTTTGGCATCAAGTCCATGACCAGTTATATAATCACTTTAAGATTTTTTTATGACAATTCTGGAGTTAAAGATCCAAATGAGGTTCTGCGGATAAAGACGTCTCACACCTGTATTTGTGAATTGTAGGAATCAAAAGTACAGTTATGGGCCCTCAGGGGAAAGTAACATTAAGAAGCAATAGGCACCTGGTCTTCCAGATTTCATTGTCTTTATTTTTTCTACTTTTTCTACTTGGTATTCTTTGTTTGGAAAATAATGTTAATATACCTGTATATTAAGATCCTTACCAATTTTAGGAGATCAAATATGAAAATTTAAAAGAATATATTCCTTAGACAATGTAGCTTACCTGATCAAAAATTGAAAAGCTATCGGGCCATAGCAATAGCACAGAGAGTAGGGTATTTACCTTGCATTGGCCAAACCAATTTGATTTCTGGCTTCCAATATGATCCCCCTAGGCTGTCAGGAGTGAATTCTTAGCAAAGAGCCAGAAATAACCCCTGAGTGTTGCTGAGTGTGGCTCCCAAATAAACAAATAAATAAACAAACTCACAAATAAATAAAAGGCTAGGAATAGACAAAAACTTTTTCATATGTAATTCCAGATGTTTGAGGAAATAATATTACTAAAGCTTCAAGGAAAAGAGTATACATAGACTAGAAAAGAGGAAGTATCCCATGTAGATTTTGTTCATAAATATAAAATATGGGAAAAATATTATCACTCAATACAAATTTAGATCTGATATCTTTTGTTTGTTTGTTTGTTTTGGGGTCACACCCTGCAGCATTCAGGGGTTACTCCTGGCTCTTCGCTCAGAAATTGCACCTGGCAGGCTCAGGGGACTATACGAGATGCCGAGATTCGAACCACAGTCAGTCCTTCTGCATGCAAGGCAAACGCCATACCTTCATGCTATCTCTTCAGCACCTAGATTTGATATCTTAATCTTTCTAACTTTCTAACTTTTAGTAGTTAGTTATTTTAGTTTGTTATTTGTGCAGCTAATATGTACTTGTTACTTCTATATGCCAGGCATACTTCTAAGTTACATAGATAACTCAGGGACAGAGCAGAAAGCTCCTTTCTTCATGGAGCTGGTAAGACAGAGTCACATAGTTTGGAGGCCCAGTAACATAGCTGAGCCTTGAAAAGAAGTGAAAATAAGACTGACTACATGAATGTAAATTCAGTCTGTGGTGAGACCAAACAAGTTAGAAGCCTAGCTTTATTCCTTCTTTCTTTCTAGAAACTCCAGTATGAGCCATGCATATGATATATATATTTTTTAATTGATCACAACAAGCATCAAAGTTGCACAGTTCTTTCTGATTGAATTTAAGTTGTATGATGTTCTTGTGCCAATTGCTTCACTTGGTATGAGGCAATGGATTTCTGTTTATAATTGCTTTAAAATTTCTATGATTTGACAACCAAGGCCTAGAAAATTAAAAGTCAGGCTTTTCATAATTTAAATAATCAATTTACTGGAGATAAAGAAAATGTACAGGAGGTAAGGTATCTATCTTGAATTCTTTTGACTTCTATTTGATCCCTGGTACCATAAATCCCAGGTACATTGTCACTTATGACCCTTCTCAATTCTAGAAATTAAATAAAATAGTGATAATTAATTTAACCTTTCAGAAATAATCATGTACATGGTATAATTTTATATAAAGAATGGTAAACTTTATGATATCATATGCCATAGTATAAAATTACAAAGAAGGTATTCACAATAATAAAGAAGTCATTAAATAATTTAAGGAGAGTCACTCATTAGAATTATAAAGTAAAATTGTCAAACTATCATGTGGAGAACACTGATTCACAAGAAAATAAATAAAACCTGAAAGCAAAATAAGAATTGGCATATAAAGGAATATTTACTGTTTATCCCAGCTGCAGGAGAGTTTCCATTACAATAAGATAAAAACAGACACTTATTAAAGAGACATTTTTGTACAACTTCAAAATGTTTGCTCCCTTTTAAAGGTTAACTGATCATATACCTGCCAATTCTTATCAGGATGTTCAATTCTGATCCATTAGTCTCAGGGTCATTATTAAACCTCTTCCTAACACTTTAGACAAAAGTTAAATAAAAATACATTAAATACCTTGATATCAGGCCTGAATCCATAAGGTACATAATAGAAAATTTTAGCAGAACTCCCCATGACATTGAAGCTAACGTCATTTTCAAGGGTGAAACACCACTGATGAAGGATATGAATGCAAACATAAACAATTGATGGGGCTACATTAAATCCCCCCTTTTTTTCTTTTTCTTTTTTTTTCTCTCTCCTTCAAACAGAACCACATAACTTGAACCATCTTCTTCTGCCTCACAAATTGAGAAGGAAATAATGGGGGACCAGTTAGACTAGCATTATGGGTCAAAGGAAGGGCGATATGGGATGCATGCTGGGAGCTGGGGTGGAGGGAGGAAACATTGATGGTGAGAATGCCCCTGATTCAATGTCACTATGTACCTAAAATACTACAGTGAATGATTTTTTTTTTTTTTGGTTTTTGGGTCACACCCGGCAGTGCTCAGGGGTTACTCCTGGCTCCATGCTCAGAAATTGTTCCTGGCAGGCACGGGGGACCATATGGGGCACCGGGATTCGAACCGATGACCTTTTGCATGAAAGGCAAATGCCTTACCTCCATGTTATCTCCCAGGCCCCTACAGTGAATGATTTGTAATCCACTTTGGCCAAAATAAGAATTATTATAATAATAATAAATAGGTTCACAAATTAAAAATATAAAATAAAAACAAAATCTTAAAAAATTTAAGAAGCTCTGCACCTCAAAGGAAATGAAGATCTGGATACGAATATAACTCATATATGGGAGAAATAATTTACCCAACACTCATCTGATAAGGAGTTGATATCAAAGATATGTAAGGCACTGGTACACGTTTATAAGAAATGTATGTACCCCTATAAAATACTGAGAAAGAGAGTCAAACAAAAACTTTATTAAGAAATGCAAATGGCCAAAAGGTTCATAAAATATCTCAACATCATTAATCATTTAGGAGAAGCAAATCAAAACAACAATGAGATATTATTTCACAACACAGAAACTGGCACACATGCAAATGAACATAAACTACTAATGCTGGTGTGGATACAAAGAGAAAGACTCATTCACTGTTGGCAGAAATGTCAACTGGCCCAGCCCTTCTGGAAAACCATATGGACATCACTAAAAATTATAGATATTGAGTTTACATTTAACCCAGAAACTTAACTTTTTTTAATACACCTCAAGGACCCAAAATTGAAACGGAGAAAATACATTTGTATCCCTATGTTGCTTGCTACACTACCCATGAAAATCTAAATCTGAAAATTACCTAATTGTCCAAAAATAGTTGTGCATAAAGAAATTATGGGGGGCCGGAGAGATAGCATGGAGGTAAAGCATTTGCCTTTCATGCAGAAGGTCATCGGTTCGAATCCCAGCATACGATATGGACCCCCGAGCCTGCCAGGAGAGATTTCTGAGCATGAAGCCAGGAGTAACCCCTGAGAGCTGCCAGATGTGATCCAAAAATCAAAAAAAAAAATTATGGTGCACATACTTACAGAAAATAAAGTTCTGACCAAATACGTTGGTTTTGTGCAATATATATCAAAGACTGCTAGAGACTTCAGGACTATGAATTTACAATGGAAAAAAAAGAAATTATGTTACATAATACACAATGGAATATTAGCAATAAGAAAGGATGAAGTAATGCAATTTCCTGGTATGTGGAGTACCCTGAAGAACATTATGCTAAGGGAAGTTAGTCAGAGGGAGAGAGACCACCTCAGAATGATCTTTCTCAGATGCAGGCTATAAAGAAACTTAATTTTAAATAAGGAATATCCAAAGACAATGGAACTATAAAGCATGAGAACTGGTATTCAATGGAAACATGTCACTGGAGGGAGTTAAAATATAGGACAAAGAGGTGTCAACGTCTATGATAGAGAGGTGTTTGATCAAGACAAGCTAGCGATGCTAAAAGGTAGTAAACAATTATATATAAAACAATATTAGTTTGAAACTCAACCTTGAATAACTGTCATCTCATAGTGAC